>ML787545.1:671466-698724 GCA_009831015.1 Picea engelmannii | reverse complement strand
ATTATTTACCTTTTAAAATCTCTTAAACCACTTTGACTACTTTGACCTTTTGGGGCTTCTAGATGACATATGAGGGTCCTCCAACTTCGTAAGGCCATAACTCTTAAACCGTGAGGAGTTATGTGACGTTCCACATACCACCATAAATGGCATGACATGTACTATCCATATAGAATAGTATTATTTGAAAATATATCATAACTCATACCAGTACCCATCAAACAAACTTGGGTCCATTACCCAAACCTGGGGTCTCCAACTTCTCATGGCCATAACTCTCTAACCGTCAGGAGTTATGTGACGTTCCACATACCACCAGAAATGGCATGACAACAACTATCCATATAGGATAGTTTCCTTAACAAATTCATTGTCCTTCATCTCATTATTCCACAATTAAGAATGGGTTCTCTTACTCCGCAAAGCGTCTTCCCGTGAGGGCTTTCACCATAAGGGGACCACTTTGGAGTTCATCCATATTCACTTCTTATCAATCATGAAAAAACAATAATGAGTCATATTTACATCAAACAATATTGGGTCCATTACCCAAACGTTTGTGCTACAGGGATTTCTTCAAGGGTTGACATTAATGACAACCAACCTTAATCAACAATCTCCCCCTTTGGCATTGATGGAAACACTCTGATGCAATACTGAAATCATATCACTTATGCTCCCCTTGGAACCATGCCTCTGTCCTCTGCATCTGATAAATATGCTCCCCTTGGAACCATACCACTGTCCTCTGCATTTGATAAATCTCTCCCCCTTTGTCATCAATGGAAAAGGTATCTTTCCATCTGGGGTTTCTCCCCCTGACTGAACTGTCCTCTTATGGTGCTTTCTCGTGTACATCTAATACATATAAGATAAGAATTCAAAAAACATTCAAAAAGTATTCATTTTGGAGTAGAAATAAATACAAGTCTTTGGCGAATGTATTCAAAGGCTTCCTGTGGAAGTGGTTTTGTAAATATGTCTGCCACTTGTTATTTTGTTCCCACATACTCAACTCTGATGTTCTTTTCTGCAACCTGTTCCCGTAGAAAGTGATACTTGATTGGAATGTGCTTTGTCTTCGAGTGCATCACCGAGTTTTTTGAGATACTGATGGCACTTGTATTATCACACTATATTCAAATGGGCTCATCATACTCAACATGTATATTTGTCAAAGTTTGTTTCATACAAATAACCTGTGTACAACATGTTGTTGCTACAATATACTCTGCCTCGACTGTAGATAGAGATACTGATGATTGTTTCTTGCTCAGCCATGATACTAAACACCCACCCAAGTAGAACGCTGCTCCACTGGTGCTTTGTCGGTCATCAATACAACCTACCCAATCTGCATCTGTGTAGGAAATAAGTGATAGATCTTTTCCTTTTGGATACCATAATCCAAACTCTTTTGTTCCTTTGAGATATTTGAAGATCCTCTTTACTGATAATACATGTGATTCCTTTGGTGCTGCTTGAAATCATGCCACCTGTCCAACTGCCTGCATTACATCTGGACTGGATGTTGTCACATATAGTAGGATGTCAATCATTTACCTGTATTGCCTCTGATCTGTAGACTTCGAATCATCATCTTTTCTCAACTTACAACTGGTTTGCATGGGAGTGATAATTGTTTTGCAATCTTCCATTCCGAACCTCTTTAGCATTTCTCTGATATACTTGGTTTGAGAAATAAAAATTCCTTGGTTGCTTTGATGTATCTGAATTCCCAAAAAGAAGGATAGTTCTCCAAGTAATGACATTTCAAATTCATTTTGCATGTCTTTTGCAAATTTTTGTCTTAACCTGTCATCATCACTACCAAAAATAATATCATCAACATAAACTTCAATTAATAAAATATTACCTTGACTTACCTTGATGTAGAGGTTGTTGTCTGCACTTCCTTTTCTGAACCCTCCCTGCTGCATATACTTATCCAGTCTGGAGTACCATGCTCTAGGAGCCTGTTTTAGACCATACAAGGCCTTCTTTAATTTACACATAGGCTGTGTTATCTGACAACTGAAATCTTTCTGGTTGTTCAATGTAGACTTCTTCTTCAATTTCCCCATTCAGAAAAGCTGATTTTATGTCCATCTGATATACTTTAACATTTTTGGAGCATGCATAAGCTAAAATCAAACGAATTGCTTCCATTGTGGAAACTGGGGCAAATGTCTCTTCAAAGTCGATTCCATCAATCTGTACATATCCTTTACATACCAATCTAGCTTTGTTCCTTGTAACCTGTCCATCTTCATTCAATTTATTCCCGAAAACCCATTTTGTGCCGATCACGTTCTTATTCTTTGGTCTTGGAACCAATTTCCAAGTGTCATTTTTCTCTATCTGATCCAATTCTTCATCCATGGCCTTATTCCAAAATTCATCCTTGCTGGCTTCTTCAAAACAATTTTGTTCAATTGTAGATGTGAGTGCTAGGTGTGTTTGTTCTAGTGAACGAATTTTTCTTCTAGTCTCAACTCTTGCATCTCTGTTTCCAATAATCTGATCTGAAGGATGATTGTTCTGTACTCATTTGCTAGGTGTCTTTGGAGATACTTTCTGAACTTGGTCTTTTGATTCTATTGGATTCTCTTCATCTTCATCTTCCTCTTCTAATTCCTTTTCATCTTCTTCTTAAAGTTGTTCCATTGATTTGTTTTCTTCTTCCTTTGATTCTGGTCTGCATGTTTCATCAATTCTTACATTGATGCATTCCACAACTTTGTTCAATCTTAGATTGTAACACTTTGTTGACGAGTGAAATTGACCGCTCATCATCTGGAGGAGTGAATCCGGTCTGGGGTTGTCTAATTAACCCAAGCCATTTGGATTAATTCACTCCGACGAGTTTAACGGCTCCGTTGGCCGATCCAAGTCCTAAAGAAAGCGAAAAAATAACTAAAGGAAACACAATCACTTAATAAATAACAATCGCTGAAAAATATATATACATCTAATATATATATACAGTTTAACTAACTAATACTTGTAAAATAGTTCTAGTTATCATATGTACAATATATACAAATAATGAGTTTTAATCTAAACTCATAGAAAATCAAATGTTTAATGATTCTTCCGTTGAAAGTGATAAAGAAAGCTAAAATACTGTTTATTTTTTAGTTTGTTTTCTTAGATGTATATATACTCATGAAATCAAACATTAAACTGCCTAATTGAACATAAAATAATAGATAGTAGAAAATGTTTTATAAATAGAAAACTTCTATATTTAGCAAGCTAACGAAATCGAATAATAGGCTAACCTGTTATTTGCATCCAATGTCTGTTCAGTATTGAATTTCCAGCCACCTTCATCTGAGAAGTAAACCTGCTACAGATCTTGAGATTGCCCCTAATACATGAGGAATGATAATGCTGGAGATTGAATTATAACAACAAAACATTGAATAGATACAGTTACAGTAATCATATGATTTGCAAATTACTACGAAGAGATAAATCTTCCTGTAAGAACTTGCATGCATACATTCAACATAAATTAGAGATGAATCTACTAATTTAAATTGGATAGATGATAACTGTATGTATATTGTATCTGAAACATAAGATATGAGCATCATATAAAATGAATTATGTCAAATGGTAATAAATCACGACGACGAAAGCAATCACCATCTATTATCAAATTGACATACACATAACCTGAATCAAAACATCATACAGAAAAGATAAAGCTGTAACATGCACTCTGTTTCATTCAAGTCTACGATAAAAACACCCATACTCTTGCCCCAGGATGAGATGATCAAATGTTTACAAAATGATGTGTTTATATAGGTTTCAGGAAACATAATTGTTTCCTGTTGATAAGATCAAATTTGTTTCAAAAATATGGGGGATGCAACCACCCTGATTTCACTAGATATTAGAACACTAATAACAATCTAATTCTGTTCACTCAAAATACAAAATTGATATGGATGGGAGACCTCAAAAGTGTCTCATATCATCTTTGGAATCACAGGCTCCTTAATTATCCTGAAAACAAATGAAAATGAGAAGATCTCATATATGTTTTCAATTATCAAATCAAACAATTCGAATTTTTCTTAACTGGCTACAGAATCTTACGATTATTTAGCTAGTTATAATAGCAAATGCAATCATATTTTATTAAATAAACAAAACAGAATTAATCTTAATAAGAAAAATAGTTTATTCAATCAAATCGAATATCCTAACTTAAGAGTGACACAATCATGCTAAAAATTAAAAATATCATACCTCAAATCATGAAATCAAAACGTATCAAGAAATTTTGGAATTAACGATAGTTGTTGCTGCCTCTACATTTTTTAAAATAACACAACCTGTAGTTTTCAATAATTTCTCCTTCCCTTGGATAATGGATTCAAGTCTGTTGTTTTCATTTGTCAACACATCAACTTGGTCTGTTAAAGACTTGAGTCATGACTGTAGCAGTGGAAAATCGGTATAGTACATGTCGATCCACGATCGACACACATCACATTGTGACTGTAAGGAATTTGCATTAGTACGAACAACATTATGGGTCAGAGAATCCTCTATGGGAATGGTAGACTTATCACAGAGTTGGATACCAGGAAATTATGGGTTTTCCTTTAGATAGGGAGGCAGATTATTAACATAGTCGTAGGGTTGGTCAGGGTATAGCCCAAATGAAACGGGGTCCTCTTCAGCCAGGAATTTGTCAATTTATGAGTCTGAATCTTCGCTCACTTCAATCGTGTTGATTGTGTTTGCACGGGGTTTCGTTTGATTTCGAACACATTGAGAAATTAAACAGCTAGCTCTTTTGTTCTTGAAATTGACATCAACATTGCCTTTTAGCTTCCTTCCTGTAGGTTTCTTAACAGTTTTAGTGCAATTATTTGGATGTGTAACCGGTCGATTGTCCTGTAGGATGACATTAGGGTAGTCCAAGGGTTCAATATTATTAGGGGAAAAATCACAGGCCTGGAGTGGTGGAGAAGAGGCCGTAGGGTTCACAAGGGTTTCAACAATGACCGACTTATCTACTTGTCCCAACTCATGGTTACCAAAACCATTTCGTGTAATGAAAGCATCCCAAAAATCATTTCGTGACTGTAAATGGTGCCTGAGGATGATTTTAATTAGACCATGATGAAATTAATTAGACCATGATGAAATAAACTCAAATTTGACCTCTGTTTCCTAAACCGTTTACCCATTTTATACAGACTTCTGAGCAAGTAGTAAGGCATATTCAACGGAAAACCAATAAAACTCATAAGCAGTCGTAGATGATATAGGAAAACAAGTCTGAATCATCCCTCACATGTGATGAATTGCTTCACTACAGCAAGTAAATCATGCCACCTAAGTTTCAAGAATGAAATCGGCATACCTCGATCACAGCTGGTTATTTTTCATGAGGTAAATAGTAACGTCCAAGGGACCTCCTCCACTTTTTCATTCTTGAACCATTTCTGACCAACTGATGGCAATCTCGTGGCTTGGCTTAAAAACTCTTATGTTACTTCCAACTGCACATCACCGATCTTTGCCCTACAACCATCAAAGGTTAAGGAAAATTCTTGGGCGACCTGAAGGTTAAAACCCTGAAATTGTTCGATGAGAAAACGCCAACCATTCCTTTCCAAATATTCCCTAGCATTATCATACGAGAGAAGGGTATGGATGCCATTCGGTTTGACCCTTAGCACTGGAGCCATGTCGAATGGACAATTTATTAACACAAGATACCCAGGTAGGGTTTGGAAAAACGCCACAGAGCCATAGCCCCGAGCCTTATCAATGCATGCTATGATAATTCAAACGGTGGGCAAAGTGTTTATCACAACGCGTGTGAGCGAATTCGTGAAGCCCGATACCATGCTCAGGAGTAATGGCATTCTATACTACGTATGCCACCTTGGCATTGGGTACATGCTAGGACCAGAGTACTTGAAAACATAGTGCGCGCATCAAAGTTTGATTGAAAAGATAGGTGAGTTTACAAAAATTGAATAGCCAAAGGTTTCATGAAAGAAATATGATCGAACACCAAACCAAAATCGATACAAAAATCGAATATAAATTGATGGGGGTATTTCATTCAAACAACCACAAGTTTCTTAGGCACTCTTAGAATCGAAAGGGTCACAAACAATGAGAGCAACATGCTCATAGCAAGAAATCACAATTCTATAATAAACGATATGCTTTAAATGAAATTTTAAAATAGAATGACAACGATAATTGCAAGTTTTCATGCTTTCAGTCATGAAAACGAAGCATGAATAGATGATAGGTAAAATGTGATGATTTATGACTTTCATTTAGAGAAACGCTTATGAAGAGTAACAAAATTTCATAGACCCTGTGTAGGCAACTTATAAAAATGATAATTATATATTCACTGCCAACAATGGCGACATGCTGGGAGAAGTAGTTATCTCTACCAAATGAACGAGTTCATATCAGAATAATCAGAAAAAAATTCGAATCGAAAACAACTAAAAATCTATTTGAGCATCCCAAATAATTATAATGCATTCCAGTTTCAGACAACTGTTATTTTTAAAGAGACGAAAACCGATGACAATCTTAGCAAAAGAGAGCCACGATATTAAAGTTAAAATCTTCAATACTGTTGACAGGGCCGCTACTGCCAGCAGGCGTCCATAGCCTCGACAGGGATGTCAATTAACCCACTCTGATATCTGTATCCTGTCAAGAAATTCCAGATCAGAACGAAGGACGTTTAAGGTCAAAACAGAATCCATATCTGAGAATTTTCTTTTACCTGACATTGCTTCGCTGCCAGCGGGCCTGTTCAGTACCCCGATGAAGTTATCTTGGCATCATGCATGCATTTACCCACTTCCAACAGACCTGTTCAGTGTCCCGGCAGGTTTACAAGCACTTCCCACAGCCCTTTGAAAATTTATATTAGTTTTTAAAGATATTCAATAGAGTGGGGTGACGCTGAAAATTCTTGTTTTTTAACATATTTGAAAAAGTTTTTTTTTTAGCTATCCTTCATCAAGATCTAGAAATAGTTTATTAATAAAACCAACTTTCAAGAGTAGGGAGACATCATTGAGTTGTTCTCTTAAAGAACAGGGACAATGTAAAGAGGATTTTTATAGATGATCTGAATACTTTCAATTGCAGATTGAAACTAAGAAAACGCTTTTCAAAAAACAAGTCATCTTCAATAGGGCTGCAATTTCAGATGAATACAACAATTGATGTTTTAACAACTTTCAGCAGGCATTTTCGAGGGGAAACTTTTCTGTTTTCTTTGTCTGAACTAGCCCTTGGTGCAGGCATATGTGTTTCAAAAGAAATATCGATAAGCAGAAATGAGAACCAAAACAAACCAAAAAAGAAAAACAAACAACAACTAAAACAAAATAGAAAATATTTACAAAGGGTGTATGGGAGCGTCATCAGGAAAAGTACTTTTTTAGAGCTTGGCCATTCACCGGAAAGGTGTCTGGCTATCCCTCTAGGTTCTGTAAGCGAAAGGAACTGGGACCTAGTTTTTTAGCAATTAAAAATGGCCCCAACCACAAGTTTTGAAACTTAGTATGCTCTCCTTTTCCCTCATGAGGTTTGTCCCATTTTAGGACAAGGTCACCTACCTCAAAATTTCTGTCAGAGGAAGAATTGGAATCAAACTAGTTTTTGACAATGAGTTGATGTTGATGCAATTTTCGTTTTGTTTGAGCCCTCACTTCCTCTAACTTTAACAAAGCGTTAATTCGACTCTCCAAGGGGGGACAATCTTCTTCCTGTACCTTCTGCAATAACTGCAGAGATGGAAGGAGGACATGCGGTGGAAGAATCACTTCCCTGTCGTAAACGAGAAAGAAAGGAGAGTTACCCACAACAGTTTTAGGAGTTACTCTATCATCCAGATTGCATTTAACAGTGTGTTATGCCAATTTTTATGGTTTTCGGAGACCGTTCTCTTGATAATTTTGATCAGAT
Source organism: Picea engelmannii (assembly GCA_009831015.1). Taxonomy (NCBI): domain Eukaryota; kingdom Viridiplantae; phylum Streptophyta; class Pinopsida; order Pinales; family Pinaceae; genus Picea; species Picea engelmannii. The sequence continues at coordinate 690,738 of ML787545.1, read as the reverse complement.
TTTTATTAGTTGATTCCACCAAACCATTGCCTTGGGGGTAATAGCTGGCATAGTACTTTAATTTAATTCCTTTTTCTAGAGAGAAATCACTCATTTCAAGAGACGAAAAATAAGAAGCATTGTCAAATACCAGGCATTCCGGGATACCGAAATGAGTGATAATATTTGAATTCAAGAAGGATATTACCCGGCTGGTATTTACATCTTTTAATAGGGCAGACTCAGACCACCTAGTGAAATAATCTATGGCTATTATGATATATTTATGCTGCTGTGAGGATGTTGAATTGATTGGGCCTATAATATCCAGGCCCCACTGCTGAAAAGGGGAGGCTACCGAAACTGGTTGCAAAGGGAATGTTGGTTTCTGTATTCGTCCAGATGCCTTTTGACAAATGACACACTTGCGGCATAAGGCATGAGCGTGTTTAAAAAGGGTAGGCCAATAATAATCTGGTCTTAATACTTTATGGGCGGTGGTGTCTCCACCGAAATGCCCACCATCTTCTCCTGCATGTAATTCCAATAAGACTTTTTCTGCTTCATCTTTTTCAAGACAACGCATAAGAATTCCATCAAAATTTTGGCGAAACAAAATACCATTAATCAGCTGAAAAGAAGCAGATTTTAATCTTACTGCTCTCCCTTGTTTAGGATCAAGGTGACGGGGAGTTGATCCGTGTATAAGAGAAAATTTGATGTCGTCGTACCAGGAACTAACAATGTTTTGTGCACATCAGATTTGATTTTGATAGTGCTGATATGAATTTAACATATCCGTTTCATTTTGCTGTCCTAAAGCTGAATCGGCGACCAACTTGCATAAACCTTGGCCTCTTACAATTTGTGCTGGGGTGATTTCTATGTCATGTTCCTATAAGGATGTGACCCAGTTTGCCTTTTTTTCGCCTAGCTCTTTGATGGCGCGACGACGACGCTCCTACACATACCCCGCAGGGTCTCTGCGCCTGACCTCCCGGTCTTTAAGGATCGCTCAGTGTTCCCTTCTGAGCTGAAGTAGCTCCTTGGACTTCCAATGGAATCTCTGATGAAAACCCAATCCACAGGTCCTTTCTTCACCCACACGGTTTTTCTGCACTAAGCCGTGATCTTTCCCTGATGACAAGTTCAGGTTTCGGGGTTTCGTCTTTTTTGATGTCAAGAGTTCCTGTCCTCTTGAATCCCCGATATCCGATGAGCAATTTCACCGATACGCACCCTTTACGCGTTAGCCCTCCTGGATATGCTCTGGTCCATGTGACCTCTAATTCATAAGACCGCAACCTTATCCTTCTTTCGGGGTTTTGGGCTTCAAAATCCCGATGCACTCCAACTCCCGTTAGCCCTCCAGGATAGACTCCTGGCCGACATGACCACTATTTCACAAGACCGCAGCCTTGTCTCCCATCGGGGTTTCGAACATCGCAATGTCAAAATGAATAAACATTTTTTCCTCGGAATCCCCGATATCCCGATATGACGTCAACTTCCGCTAGTCCCCTGGGCTAGACCTTTTGGGTCCATACGACCTCCCTCTATATGACCGCAGTCATACCACCTATTGGGGCTCTCTGTTTGCTCAAGCAACCTCTTGTTGAGTCTTTCAGGGTGTTCAACAACCCTGTGAAGATCCCTCAGTGGATTCTTCCTCTAAATATAGAACTCAAAGAGTTCTCTTCTCCTGTGCCTGTCTGCACACTGTCTCTATGCCCTCCTGGCAGAGTATCTTTTTCACAGAACATTCAATAGTTATGTCCTCTTGTGCACCTATGCACCCGCTCAATGCCCACCTGGTAGAGCTCTCAAAATCCTCAGTGATTTTGTTCCTTCCCTGAACTTCTCAACATAAGTCTTCCTTTGTGCACCCCTTGCAGCTGCTCAATGCCCACCTAGCAGAGCTTCACATAATCATTAGTGATTCTGGTTCTCCTTCCCGAACTCACAACAGAGTTCTTCTCATTGCACCTTGTGCCTATGCTCAATGCCCACTTGGCAGAGCTCTACAGAACTCACAACAGAGTTTATGTCTGCAACTGTGTCTCTCATACACAACCTTGCCTCCAAGGTATTCAGTAACCTTGAGGTCTACCCTGAGTTGTTGATTTCATTTCTTGTGCCGCAGCACGTCTTCGTCTGAACCCGCAGTATTCAGAAGTGCTTCAGTGCACCATCATTCAGAGACCGTAGTACTTTGTCACGCCCTCCTGGCATGAAACCACAAAGACCTTCACCTGAAATCAAACACACTCCTGCAAATGCACAACTACAGTATAGATCTATAGCATACAATGTAACACTCGCAGACATTCATTCAACACAAAATATTGCAGGAAAAACTGCTCTTTGTATTAAAATATGGCAAATGCCTGTATTTACAATGTGTTCCTGAGCACAGCCTGTAAAAAGGTCTCGGCTCCTTCTCTTCTTCTCTCTACTCACAGATTCTCTACTATCTCAACTTCTTACACAAAATGAGATACGAAATCTCTTTTACTCGAGGGGGCTCTTCGAGCTCTTCCCTGCAACCTACCTACCGTATTCAGTTACATTGAATAGATGTCTAGTCCAGAATCTGGATCTAGATCTCAGCCATACAAACATTAAAGGCCGATCTTATCTACAACCTACACAAAGGCACGGCTGTACAACTCACCAGCTTAGACATTTAATTACATTGAATTCAGATTTCAAATGAGGTTGTGCCTCTCTTCAACACGCGATTTGAATTCGCTGACGTGGCTGGCTGGTTGGCTGGCTGACGTGGAGAGATGCTCCTGCATCAAACTCCTCAGCTGCAAAATTCATGAGCTCATTCTCATGAGCTTCCCATCTCAACTGTTGAAATCCCGCCTGGATCCCAAATCATTCTCTGGAGCTATTCATCCACTCCATCTTGTTGTTGCTGCTTCTTCTACGTTGTTGTTGTTGCTTCCTTCCTTCTGCTCAGCTTCTTCTTGCTGGTAGTTTCTGCTGACCTCAACATCAACCTTCTTATCTCCTCGATCACTGCATCCAGCTGCTCCAGTGGCTGGTCCTGTTTTTGCAGTCTCCTCAGCTGCAAAAATTTTCTACAATTGGGTAGATCATCATGATCTCCCATGCCTTCTTCTTCATCTTCATCTATGGCATCAAGTTGCCACTCTGCTGCAGACTTCATCTTTGCAGTCTCCTCCTGACTAACTTTATGTTTAGTCACCTTCTCTGACAGCTCAACTTCTGTCAGTTCTCTTGCTAGTCCTGGATTGTTCAGCCAATCCTCCAGCATCTCTAGCTCCATCTCCCATGGAGTGATAAATATGCCTGCTCGCTCTTTGGCTTCCTTTGCTGCTAGCTTCAGTGCTACAACTTCTTTCTTTTTAGCTCCATGGCTGAAATCATTGAGCCATTCCTCAGAACACTCATTCTCCTCTTCGTCTTCTTCTGCTTGGGCAGCTTCCAAAGTCTGCTCCAATCCCTCTTCTTTCCTGATAGTCACAGTTGACTGTTCTGCTGTTGTTGTTGCACCATCTGCAACACAGACTTCTTCCTCCTCTTGGGCAAGTGGTAGGAATATCTGGATTCCCCCAATCATTAGAAGGTCCCTCAAATCCTCCTCTTCCATCAGCTGCACCTGTTGATCCAAACTCACCTCTAAGCTCATCTGCTCTGTCAGTTCCTCGGGCTGATTCCAACTCACTTATGAGTTCATGAGACCCACAGATAGTCTCATCTGCTCATCCCTGCCCACCTGGCAATATGGGATGCTTCCACTGCTCTCTTGGTAGACTATGAGATCAATCGATCCCACCTTCATCAACAACCCTTGCTAAATTGAACTCACCTCCGAGTCCATGAGACTTTCAGACAGTCTCGAATTCTCATCTCTGTCCACTTGGCAATCTAAGATGCTCCCACTGCCCTCTTGGCAGTCTTCGAGATCCCACAGTGACCTCATATCATTGCCCAACTGGCAATGTGAAATTCCTCGGTTGTCCTCCTGACAGTCTCTGAGATCCCGCAGCGATCTCAACTCATTGCCCACCTGGCAATCTGGAATTTCTTCTCTGCCCTCCTGGCAGTTCTTGAGATCCTCAGCTGATCCCATTTCACTAAGATCTCTCCCATTTTCGGGTTCACATACCTGAACCATTTCTTCTCCTGGTCCATTGAGGTTTTCAGCATACCTCAACCATCTTTTTAATAGCCTGTGTTTCCCTCTGACCATCAACTCCTTGACTGGCCATTTTTCCTTCGACTTCCTCATGGGCCATTCGCGCATCCATCTCGACCTCTTATCCTGCCGCATCTTCAATTCAAGATTTTCTATGTCTGCCTTTAATTCATAGAGCTCTTTATCCATTTCTGCAAGCTTTTCTGCCTTGCTCTTCCTCCCACCATGCCTATGGCCTTCAGTAACCATGGTGTTGTCTCTGTCTACTTTCCTAGAAAACCTGTTGTTGTCACTCTGCACTAAGAGTGTTACCAGCTTCATCTTACAGTCTCCCTAACTGTCTTCTTAACCACTGCTTGCCTACCTGCAAACAACCACCACAGAGTTTCCAGCGCTCTGTCTTCCTTTACCTTCTCCCTCTGCTTGAAATATAAAAATAGAGTTCTAGCTCTGATACCACTTGATGTGTATCAGAGTGCTCTTTATCTCTTTCCTCTCTTGCCTGAAATATATCGACAAGAATCAGGCTTTGATACCACTTGATGGTGCGACAATGACGCTCCTACACATAACCCGTAGGGTCTCTGCGCCTGACCTCCCGGTCTTTAAGGATTGCTCAGTGTTCCCTTCTGAGCTGAAGTGGCTCCTTGGAATCCCAATGGAATCTTTGATGAAAAACCGATCCACAGGTCCTTTCTTCACCCACACGGTTTTTTTGCACTAAGCCGTGATCTTTCCCTGATGACAAGTTTGGGTTTCAGGGTTTCATCTTTTATGATGTCAAGAGTTCCTGTCCTCTTGAATCCCCGATCTCCGATGAGCAATTTCACCGATACATGCCCTTTACGCATTAGCCCTCCTGGCTATGCTCTGGTCCATGTGACCGCTAATTCATAACACCGCAACCTTATCCTTCTTTCGGGGTTTTGGGCTTCAAAATCCCGATGCGCTCCAACTCCTGTTAGCCCTCCAGGCTAGACTCCTAGCCCACATGACCACTATCTCACAAGACCGCAGCCTTGTCTCCCATCGGGGTTTCGAACATCGCAATGTCGAAATGCATAAACATTTTGTCCTCAGAATCCCCGATATCCCGATATGACATCAGCTTCCACTAGTCCCCTGGGCTAGACCTTTTGGGTCCATACGACCTCCCTCTATATGACCGCAGTCATACCACCTATCGGGGCTTTGGGGTTTCAAATGCTGAAAAACATTTGCCCACGAGATTGTCGATCCCTCGAATCCTGATTCTCCGATATGCTGACAGTTGGCCCCACGATGGCTCCTTCCTCCTTGTCGGGGTTTTGGACTTCGCGATTCCAAAATGCCCAAACCTCTTGTCACCAGGATTCCCAATATCCTGATGACCAAAAAGCCGATAGACGACTTCCTTTCGGGACTTTCCTCGATGGCTCCGATTGTTGCTGCGCATCCTCCTCTAATGGACGGTCCTGATCAACCCTCACGATTTCGAGACTTGTGATGTCCCGACTTTCACGACCTCAGGAACTCCAATTTCCTGAGCGCCGATATCCCGATGTCTAGTGCCCGGATCTCCGGAATGGACGATCGCGTGACATGCGTCATCTCTCAGATGGATGGCCTAGATTTGTGTCGGGGTTTTCAAGGTGGACTTACCCAATCTCCTGTCCACGGGAATGTCGATATCCCGACTCTCTACGCCTCGATCTCCGCCACGTGTCTCTACTAACGGACGGTCCAGATCAGTTTCAGGTAATTTCCCATGGAAATTCTCGATCTCATGTCATCGAGACTTCCGATTTCCCGATATGCGAAACCCCGATGAGTCAACCCTCCTTTCAGGATTTCTCCTCTTGTTCACGAGCTTAAACCTTGCACAACTTCTGTCAGATCCGATGACTGGCGGGTGATTGTTCAAGATCTGATGGTTCAAATCATCTCTTCTCCTATGCGCTCTCTGGACATGAAATCAATGATCCAGATCTCGATCTCCAACCGATCCAATGGTTGCTGTGCTCCCTCCTGAGCTTCCTGCGCGCTTTCTTTCTGCTTGACTTGGGATAAAATTCAAATTCCTCAAAGGCCTCAACCTTTGCCCTCTTTTTCCTCTGCGATCTCCTTTGCTTGACTTCTCGCCGTGCGTATGAAAACGCTGACCCTCCTGATCTTGGTTACTTAGAACTCATTCAAAGGGTCCTGTAGCTCTTGCACTCCTTATAGTCACGACTGTGTGCACCGAAAGCACTTGCCCTCCTGAGCTTATCCTTCTTCTGAATCCTTGAAGGATTCTTGGACTCCTGCGCCTTTGCAGAGTCTTCAGGCACACACAGTGCTGCCTCTCCTGAGCTTCTCACACGCTCAGACCCCTAAGGGATTTTTTTCCTTCTTCCTTCTCCCATAGATGGAGAAATATAGCAGCCTCCTGGCTCTCTGTTTTCTCAAGCAACCTCTTGCTGAGTCTTTCAGGGTGTTCAACAACCCTATGAAGATCCCTCAGTGGGTTCTTCCTCTAAATACAGAACTCAAAGAGTTCTCTTCTCCTGTGCCTATCTTCACACTATCTCTATGCCCTCCTGGCAGAGTATATTTTTCACAGATCGTTCAGTAGTTTTTTCCTCTTGTGCACCTATGCACCCACTCAATGCCCACCTGGTAGAGCTCTCAGAATCCTTAGCGATTTTTTTCCTTCCCTGAACTTCTCAACATAAATCTTCCTTTGTGCACCCCTTGCACCTGCTCAATGCCCACCTGGTAGAGCTTCACAGAATCCTCAGTGATTCTGGTTCTCCTTCCCAAACTCACAACATAGTTCTTCTCATTGCACCTTGTGCCTATGCTCAATGCCCACTTGGAAGAGCTCTACATAACTCACAACAGAGTTTTTGTCTGCAACTGTGTCTCTCATACACAGCCTTGCCTCCAAGGTATTCAAAAACCTTGAGGTCTACCCTGAGTTGTTGATTTCAGTTCTTGTGCCGCAGCACGTCTTCGTCTGAACCCAAAGTATTCAGAAGTGCTTCAGTGCACCGGCATTCAGAGACCGTAGTACTCTGTCATGCCCTCTTGGAATGAAACAACAAAGACCTTCACCTGAAATCAAACACACTCCTGCAAATGTACAACTACAATATACATCTACAACATACAATGGAACACTCATAGACATTCATTCAACATAGAATATTGCAGGAAAAATTGTTCTTTGTATTAAAATATGGCAAATGCTTGTATTTACAATGTGTTCCTGAGCACGGCCTGTAACAAGGTCTCGGATCCTTCTCTTCTGCTCTCTACTCACATATTCTCTACTATCTCAACTTCTTACACAAAATGAGATACGAAATCTCTTTTACCCGAGGGGGCTCTTCGAGCTCTTCCCTCCAACCTACCTACCCTATTCAATTACATTGAATAGTTGTCTAGTCCAGAATCTGGATCTAGATCTCAGCCATACAAACATTAAAGGCCGATCTTATCTACATCCTGGACAAAGGCACGGCCCTACAACTCACCAGCTTAGACATTTAATTACATTGAATTCATATTTCAAATGAGGTTGCGCCTCTCTTCAAAACGCGATCTGAATTCACTGACGTGGCTGGCTGGCTGGCTGGCTGACGTGGAGAGATGATCCTGCATCACTCTTTTTGTACTAACAAATTTCTGACAGCCGGGTAAGGGACAACGATTTTCGTCCTAGATTTCAATAGATAAGATTGAAGGTGTTTTACTACTTTAAAAACAACATAAGCTTGTTGATCTACTGCTGGGTAATTAAGTTCTGCTCCCTTGAAGGTTGAGCTCATAAAGGTAATTGGGACTTCGTTATTTTCAACGTTCTTTTGAGTTAGGACAACAGCGTAAGATCGGTCAGAGGCAAATGTGTAGAGGGTGAAGTCTTGCGAAAAATCAAGGATCATTAGAGAAGGAGTGTCTATTATGGCCTTTTTTATTGAATCAAAAGCCTGACATTCTAAAGGTCCCCAATGGTGTTGTACATCCTTTTTTATTAAGTTTTGTAATGGTCTCACCATTTCTGAAAATATGGGGACGAATCTCCTAACAAAGTTTATCTGTCCTAAGAAAGATTGCATGGAATTTTTTGACGAGGGAGGGGGGAGTTTCAAAATGAATTGGGTCCTTTCAGGGTCGATAATCATCCCTTCATTTGATACAATGAATCTGAGGAGCTTACCTTGTTCTACTGTGAAGACAATTTTTTTAGGATTTAAATAAATGTCATACTTACGACATCGTTGTAGAATAGATCTTAAATGAGCTAGATGATCTTCTTTATTTTTTGAGAAGACAGTGACGTCATCTAGGTAAACTACTACAGATTGATTGATTAAGCCGCGAAAAGCGATATCCATCGCTCTCTGAAAAGTGGCACCGACGTTTATGAGTCCAAAGGGCATCTTTCTATAAGCATAGGTGCCCCATGGGGTAGAGAAAGTAGTTTTGAGATGGTTTGGAGGAGACATAAGGACTTGGTTATACCCGGAAAAACCATCCAACAAGGATAATCTTTCAAAACTAGATACTTGTTGAAGGATCTGTTCCATGGGAGGGACAGGGTAGTTGTCCTTATCAGATGCTCAATTAAGATTTTGAAAATCGACACATAGTCAGATTTCACCACTCTTCTTCCTGACGGGGACAAGATTAGAAATCCATTGTGTGTGCCTTACCAGGAAGATTATTTTAGTGTTCAGGAGTTTGTTTAATTCCTTCTTGACCATTGGTTCGAGTTTTGGGTGCATCTTCCTTAACTTTTGTTGAAAAGGTTGGGTCTAGGGTTTCATGGGAATAATGTGTTGTATGATGTTAGGATCAAAGGTTTTTAGGTCATCGTATGTCCAGGAAAAAACATCTTTGAATTCCTTCAAAAACTTAATAAATGCTACCTTTTCTTGTTCAGAACACCCCAACCCTAAATTGATGCAATGTGGGTTATCTTTAGTTCCCAAATTTACTTTCTCATGTGTCAAAGAGGAACTATTCGTTTTACAATTCACTGATTTTTTGAACTTATCGTGAAGATCATAAAATTTTTCTAACCTAGCCACAGATTTCGGGATAGAGTTTACCATGTCTGATGCAGATTCTAGGGATCTCAGATCTGGTATTACTGTACAATCGTGAAGATTTTCGTCATGGGTACCTTCGTCGATCACCGTGCCCTGGAAAGTTTCTTCCATATGAAGAAAACTTATGATCTGTTGATCATCATCGAAAACTCTCCAATTCGTGATGTTGTCTGGGACAGACAGTCTGAACAACAGTTTGACGGAGAATGCATTTGGAGATAGGCCTTCTGCAGGAAATTTTTTTGAAGCGACATTAGCTAACAAATCAGCTTCATAATTATTCAATCGAGGAATAGAATTTATGTTAAATGCGGAAAACTTGTTCATCAAATTCCATACCTCAGTCTGATAGTTTTTTAGGTGCGGAGATAAACAATGGATAGAATTTTTTACCTGTCTAACCACTATTTTTGAATCACCAAAAACAGTCAAATTATGAATGTTTAAATCTAGTGCTTTTCTGAGTTCTTGCAGGAGTGTCTCATATTCGGCCGTGTTGTTTGTACATTTGAATTCTAACCGGCAAGCAATCAGAGTCTTGTTACCTGCTGGATCGATGAGAACGCACCCTGCACCGACTCCTTCCTTAGATTTTGACCCATCGAAGTAAAGAGACCATATTTGATTTTCGTCAGGTGCATGTGACCACCGAGAGGAGGTTGTTGACTATGTGCATGTCATAATTTCAGATTGTTGTTCCAAGTTGGTGATGGTAGAAGTTTCGGCCATGAAATTGCCGAAAAAAGTGTCCATCCCCTGTATTTCAGGCGAATTGGCAGAAGGAGTGAATGGTTCATTGGGATCATTTAAATTAGTTACCGTGAACTTCAGATAACGTTAATGATTTACCTTGATTCTGTTAGGCTTTCTGTTCTCGGACAACCACAAGTGAGACCAATCCGTTGCAAAATAGCCATGTAATTGTTCTGACCAATCTCTACTTAAAAAAAGCCATATACTTCTGGGATATCTACAACAATGATATCAATCACTTGATGGACTTTAGGATTGGATGACAATCTTATAAGCACATTTTTTAATTCACCTATCACTTTAACACTAGTTCAATCAAGCTAGATAATTTTCAAGCTGGACGGTTGAACTTCAGCATTAATCTTTTGACAGACAGACCAAAGCATTACGTTACATGACGCACCTGAATCTACCATACAGTTATGTACATTCCTATTGAAAATTTCAAAAGTCAACAAAAATGGAGGGACATTTCTGCGAGTATTAACACTAGAAGTTTGTTGTTTTTTAATTGCAGCCTAAACTGGTCTATCTACATTTGTTACACTATTTACAAGAAGGTATCTTTTATCATGAGGCTCAGATGTATTTTTGGCAGAGGCCTTCTGAGGAATTTTGGGGCTTTTTTGAGCACCTTTGTTGATGTTCGGATTGCTATTTTTGCTATTCTCCGCAATATTCTGCAGCATCTTTTGTAAGAGAAAAGGGAATTTTAATAATTCGTAAACAGAAATGTTAGCCCTAAGATTTTTAAGATCTTCAATCAAATCATAATCTAAACTTGGGTTTGCTTAATTCTGTTTAGTCTCAATTGGTTTAGACTGTTTTGGAGGCACAGTAATTGCAATTTCGGAAGAAGGCTTATTTGCTATCTTGCTCCTGGTATTGTAAGGATGCACTGTTTCGAAATTAGCTTGAAAAATGCTATCCGAAAAATGTCCGAAAATGTTCGGAGAGGATTCATCTTCTTCTACTGTCTCTTGTTCAGGTACTTCTTCAGGAATCTCGGGAGGAATCAAGTTATCGTGTGCTTCTAAGATCGTTTGAATAGCAAATTGTAGGCTTTCTAGATTTAGGCCTTCAAAATTTGGGTTAGGTCGGTTTGTGGGAAAAGGCTTCCTAAAAGGGGGTTTGTAAGGTCCTTTGCTCGAAGAAGCTTCTTCAGCCGACCTTTTCAAATCTATAACTTGATTGGATAACTTTTGAACGACTTTTTGTAAGTTTTCTAGATCCGAACTCTCAGGTTGAGCTTTATTTTGGGGAGGTCTAGGAAGGATTTCGATTTTCTTCTTGGATGATGAATTGATCTCTATCTCGTTGCCGATATTGTCTTTTAAGCTGAGAATATCTTGCTCGATTTGGCTCGCCTCCTCAAAGGCTTCTAACAATGTGTCTTTCTTGGACCTCTTTACCCAAATGGCTATGTTTTGATGCAAGGATTTCGTGTAGTATGTGATAATAAGATTCTCGGCAGGCATCGAATCCGTGGGAATTCGGTTATTTAGTGTCAGGAACCTTTGATTAAATTCTTTTATATTTTCTTTGGGGTTCATTTTTAAACTAGAAATCTCCATGACTAGAACTTCAGGAGACTTTTCATCTCCAAACTTCTCAAGGAAACAGGACTCAAATTTATCCCATGACACAATGGTGTGGGGTTGTTGGGAAAAGTACCAGGTAGAGGCATTGCCTTCAAAGGTGTAGGGAAACAATCTACACACTACGTCTTTGTGCTCAACACTACGGAGCCTAATGGATAGCATAAACTTTTTGATGTGATCTTCAACGATCTTCTTGGAGTCTGGGTCAAATTTAGGGAGCCATTTTTCCGGGTGTTTAGGTAAAGGATGTTGGGGACCAGGTATGGCCACTGCATCTTGGTCGAGCCAGGGTCTGGCGGGATTGTTCGGATTAGCCATAGGTGTGGGTGGTGTCGAAGGCTGAGATGAGAAACTGCCTTCATCTGAGGATTCTTCTCCAGAAGAAGAAGGAGATGAAGGGGGTGGTGACGGTGGAATACCAGATCCTCCTGCTGCATGAGTGAGGATATGATCTGGATCCGTAGGGTTTAAGGTAAGGTCAGTACCTTCAAGTTGTTCTCTGATATCAGAGAAGTCTAATGGTTGGTTCAAAGGTCGGCTTGGTTTTCTGATACAGGCTGCGTTCTTATGAGGGATTGACAAACAATCTCTTGTATGTCGCCACCTTGGGGATTTGGAGTTATTGGTTCAACTGTGATCCGTAGATCATCGTTTGATGTGGTTGATGTTTGAGGGACAATTTTGTCATCTGAACGACGTCTAGTTACTATAGGTGAGCGGGTAGGTGGGGGAGGAGTCTTACGACCTCCTCGTGCCATTAATAGTTTTCAAGCCCTCCTTCTAGCGCCATTTGTTGACGGGCGAAATTGACCACTCGTCAACTGGAGGAGTGAATCCGGTCCAGGGTTGTCTAATTAACCCAGACCATTTGGATTAATTCACTCCGACGGGTTTAGTGGCTCCGTTGGCCGATCTAAGTCCTAAAGAAAGCGAAAAAATAACTAAAGAAAATACAATCGCTGAACAATATATATACATCTAATATATATCTACAGTTTAACTAACTAATACTTGTAAAATAGTTCTAGTTATCATATGTACAATATATACAAATAATGAGTTTTAATCTAAACTCATAGAAAATCAAATGTTTAATGATTCTTCCGTTGAAAGTGATAAAGAAAGCTAAAATACTGTTTATTTTTTAGTTTGTTTTCTTAGATGTATATATACTCATGAAATCAAACATTAAACTGCCTAATTGAACATAAAATAATAGATAGTAGAAAATGTTTTATAAATAGAAAACTTCTATATTTAGCAAGCTAACGAAATCGAATAATAGGCTAACCTGTTATTTGCATCCAATGTCTGTTCAGTATTGAATTTCCAGCCACCTTCATCTGAGAAGTAAACCTGCTACAGATCTTGAGATTGCCCCTAATACATGAGGAATGATAATGCTGGAGATTGAATTATAACAACAAAACATTGAATAGATACAGTTACAGTAATCATATGATTTGCAAATTACTACGAAGAGATAAATCTTCCTGTAAGAACTTGCATGCATACATTCAACATAAATTAGAGATGAATCTACTAATTTAAATTGGATAGGTGATAATTGTATGTATATTGTATCTGAAACATAAGATATGAGAAACATATAAAATGAATTATGTCAAATGGTAATAAATCACGCCGACGAAAGCAATCACCATCTATTATCAAATTGACATACTCATAACCTGAATCAAAACATCATACAGAAAAGCTAAAGTTGTAACGTGCACTCTGTTTCATTCAAGTCTGCGATAAAAACGCCCATACTCTTGCCCCAGGTTGAGGTGATCAAATGTTTACAAAATGATGTGTTTATATAGGTTTCACGAAACATAATTGTTTCCTGTTGATAAGATCAAATTTGTTTCAAAAATATGGGGGATGCAACCACCCTGATTTCACTAGATATTAGAACACTAATAACAATCTAATTCTGTTCACTCAAAATACAAAATTGATATGGCTAGGAGACCTCAAAAGTGTCGCATATCATCTTTGGATCACGGGCTCTTTAATTATCCTGAAAACAAATGAAAATGAGAATATCTCAAATATGTTTTCAATTATCAAATCAAACAATTCGAATTTTTCTTAACTGACTACAGAATCTTGCGATTCTGTAGCTAGTTATAATAGCAAATGCAATCATATTTTATTAAATAAACAAAACAGACTTAATATTAATAAGAAAATTAGTTTATTCAATCAAATCGAATATCCTAACTTAAGAGTGACACAATCATGCTAAAAATTAAAAATATCATACCTCAAATCATGAAATCAAAACGTATCAAGAAATTTTGGAATTAACGATAGTTGTTGTTGCCTCTACATTTTTTAAAATAACACGACCCGTAGTTTTCAAGCGTTTCTCCTTCCCTTGGATAATGGATTCAAGTCTGTTGTTTTCATTTGTCAACACATCAACTTGGTCTGTTAAAGACTTGAGTCATGACTGTAGCAGTGGAACATCGGTATAGTACATGTCGATCCACGATCGACACACATGGCATTGTGACGGTAAGGAATTTGCATTAGTAAGAACAACATTATGGGTTGGAGAATCCTCCATGCGAATGGTAGACTTATCACAGAGATGGATACCATAAAATTATGGGGTTTCCTTTAGACAGGGAGGCAGATTATTAACATAGTCGTAGGGTCGGTCAGGGTATAGCCCAAATGACACGGGGTCCTCTTCAGCCAAGAATTTGTCAATTTCTGAGTCTGAATCTTTTCTCACTTCAATCGTGTTGATTGTGTTTGCACAGGGATTCGTTTGATTTCGAACACATCGATAAATTAAACGGCCAACTCTTTTGTTCTTGAAATTGACATCAACATTGTCTTTTAGCTTTCTTCTTGTAGGTTTCTTAACAGTTTTAGTGCAATTATTTGGATGTGTAACCAGTCGATTGTCCTGTAGGATGACATTAGGGTAGTTCGAGGGTTCGTTATTAGGGGAAAAATCACAGGCCTGAAGCAGTGGAGAAGAGGTCGTAGGGTTCACAAGGGTTTCAACAATGACCGGCTTATCTACCTGTCCCAACTCATAGTTACCAAAACCATTTCGTGTAATGAAAGCATCCCAACAATCATTTTGTGACTGTAACTGGTGCACGAGGATGATTTTAATTAGACCATGATGAAATAAACTCAAATCTAACCTCTGTTTCCTAAACCGTTTACCCATTTTATACAAACTTCTGAGCAAGTAGTAAGGCATATTCAACGAAAAACCAATAAAAATCATAAGCAGTCGTAGATGATATAGGAAAACAAGTCTGAATCGTCCCTCACATGTGATGAATTTCTTCACTATAGCAAGTAAATCATGCCACCTAGGTTTCAAGAATGAAATTGGCATACCTCGATCACAGCTGGTTATTTTTCGTGAGATAAATAGTAACGTCCAAGGGACCTCCACTTTCGCATTCTTGAACCATTTCTAACCAGCTGCTGGTAATCTTGTGGCTTGGCTTAGAAAATATTTTGTTACTTCCAACTGCACATCACGATATTTTCCCTACAGTCATCAAAGGTTAAGGCAAATTCTTGGGCGACCTGAAGGTTAAAAACCTGAAATTTTTCGATGAACAAACGCCAACCATTCCTTTCCAAATCTTCCCTAGCGTTATCATACGAGAGCAGGGTCTGGACGCCATTCGGTTCGACCCTTACCACTGGAGCCATGCCGAATGGACAGGTTATTAACACAGGATACACAGGTAGGGTTTCAAAAAATGCCACAGAGCCATAGCCCTGAGCCTTATCAATGCATGCTATGGTAATTCAAACGGTGGGCAAAGTGTTTATCACAACGCGTGTGAGCGAATTCTTGAAGCCCAAGACCATGCTCAGGAGTAATGGCATTCTGTACTACGTATTCCACCTTGGCATTGGGTACATGCTAGGACCAGAGTACTTGAAAACATAGTGCGTGCATCAAAGTTTGATTGCAAAGATAAGTGAGTTTACAAAAATTGAATAGTCAAAGGTTTCATGAAAGAAATATGATCAAACACCAAGCCAAAATCGATACAAAAATCGAATATAAATTGATGGGGGTCTTTCGTTCAAACAACCACAAGTTTCTTAGGCACTCTTAGAATTGAAAGGGTCACAAACAATGAGAGCAACATGCTCATAACAAGAAATCGCAATTATGTAATAAACAATATCCTTTAAATGAAATTTTAAAACAGAATGACAACGATAATTGCAAGTTTTCATGATTTCAGTCATGAAAAAAATCATGAATAGATGATAGGTAAAATGCGACGATTTACGACTGTCGTTTAGAGAAATGCTTATGAAGAGTAATAAAATTTCATAGACCCTGTGTAGGCAGCTTATAAAAATGATAATTATATATTTGCTGCCAACACACTTGTATGATTTCCTTGTACTTGATTAACCAACAAGTATTCTTTTGTCCACACGAGAGTCAAACTTTCCCATTCTGCCATCTTCTCTTTTGATGTAGCATTTGCTTCCAAAAACTTTGAAGTTCTTCACATTTTTTGGTCTTCCTTTCCATAGCTCATAGGGAGTTTTATTAGTGTTGTTTCTAAGCATTACTCTATTTTGAATGTGAACTGTTGTATGCACTACCTGTGTCCAAAAAATATCTATCAACTTTGAATCCATTATCATTGTTCAAACCATTTCTTGTACTATCATGTTCTTTCTTTCAGCAACTCCATTCTATTGAGGTGTCCTAGCGACGGAGAATTGTCTTTTTATTCCATGATTGTTGTAGTAGTCCATAAATTCCTTTGAGGTGAATTCTCCTCCATTATCTAATATTAAGCATTTGATTCTTGAATCCATCTTATTTTCAACCATTTCCTTATAGATCTTGAAGTTTTCAAAAGCTTCTGACTTGTTCTTGAGAAAGCAAACTGCAGTCATTCTTGTATAATCATCAACTAATAACATAAAGTATCTCTCACCTTTTAAGCCTTTTGTTGTAGTTGGTACAACTAGATCAGTATGCATAATTTCCAGTGGTTTTGTTGTTGAATATTCCTTTGATTTGAACCTGGTCTTTGTTCGCTTTCCTTGTTGGCAATGCTTGCATAAAGTGTTGGTTGGTTTCGTGATCTGGGGCATTTCTCTAACTGCTTCTCTTTTGCTGACTTTGACAAGGTTATCAAAATGCATGTGACCCATTATTATGTGCCATAGCCAACTTTCATCTTCCTTTCCTAGACAACACTTTTCATTTCCAATTTCGCTTAACACATATATATTGCTTAAAGCTCTTGCAGTTGTAGCGACCAATTTCCCTGAACCTTCTTTTCTTATCTCACACTTTTGTGAATCGAAAGTAACTTTATGACCTTGGTCACACATTTGACTCACACTTAAAATATTATTTTTCATATCTTCTACTAGTAGATTTTTTTTTTCCTTTTCATTCTTGTTCCCAATTCAGACTATGTCTTTTCCAATGATTTTGGATGGTCTTTTCCAATGATTTTGGATGAATCATCATTTCTGAAGGAGACTGATTCATTTATTTCCTTTCGTAATGTAAGAAACTTGTCTCTATCACCTATCATGTGTTTTGAACATCCACTGTCAACATACCAACCACATTTCTTCTGTTTAGCTTGTAGAGTGACTGTGCATTCTTTATTTCTATATTGATCTTGCTTTCTTATCCATGTCGTTTTTTGAGGTTCTTGTTTCTGACTCTGTTGAGGTTCTTTAGGAGGGACTGTCATTCTGCAATTTTTGGCCTTGTGTCCAAAATTGTTACATTTGTAACATTCCACTTCAGTGCTCAAAGATTCAAACCTATTGTAACTTCTTCTCTGTGTTTCACTAGGTCTTCTTGAATAACCCCTTTGTGTATGGCTCTCAAAGTAGTTATTGCTCCTGTTGTTAGCTCTGCAATTTACAGCTTTATGTCCAAAATTATTACATGCATAACATAAACCAAAAATATATAGTTTTATACCTGGTAGTTGAAGATCTTATGAAAGGAGGTGCTCTTATGAATCCATCTTCTTATTGAGGCCCATCTATCTGTTGTTGATACTGAAATCAGAATCTTCTCGGTGGAGGAGTGTTCCTGTAATCTTCCTAGTATATATTTTTATCCCCTTTGATTGTTTCTGCATAGCTTTTTTGATTTGTTTCTTGCTCTGTTGTTTTGGAGCTTGATCCCTTTTCTATCTAATTGTATCCAAATCCTAACTTGTCAAGATGAGATTTTTGATTGTTGATAATGTCATCCAGAACTTTTGAGCTATTCTGCATATTTTTCTTTTGAATATCCTTTCTTAGTGTGACAATATCTACTTCCAGGTTTCCAATGATCCTGCCCTTTCCTTCTAGTTGTTCTTTGAGTGCTTATTCAATTCTTTTATCTTCTTCTATTTGAACCTTCAATTTTGTGATCATTTGTTCTAGTTCTTGAGTGTCTTTTTTCTTATCTAGTTCGGCTTGTAGTTTCTTGTTTTTCTTGTTTTCTCTTCTGATAACTTCTGTGGCACTCATTAATTCTTCTTGGAAGTCAACTTCTACCTCTTCAATTTCTTATTCATATGTTTCTTCATATTCTTCTTCGGAGTCTTCTTTATCAGATTTTTCTACTGCCATGAATATAACTCTCCCTATTTCACTGTCACTGACTTCATCTTCATCTGATGATGATATGTCTTCTTTGGTGCAAAATATTTTCTTGAAAACTTTCTTTGTAGTTCTTTTACCTTTATATGTTTGTCTGCCTTTTGAGTAACCTTCATCATTTCTCTTTTTCTTATGAGGAAATTTGTTAGCAACATGACCAATACCATCACAATTAAAACAAATTAAAGGAAGCTTAACTCTATACCTACCATTGGTTCCCTTGTTCAGTCTTTTGACGAAGTTGACCTGTAGCACACCTTTTCTGCTACTTTGTTTAATCGTTCTGATACCAAACTGTAGCACACATTTTCTGCTACTTTTTTTTATCACTCTGAAAAGGAAACTTTAACACCACTCTATACAGATGTTATACAATCCACATGCATTTAAACAAATAAACACATTCAAGCTCAGTGTAAACTTATTATCTACTGCTATAATAAACCATCCATAGCGTTTCATACTAATTCGTATACACAGTGGAAATCATGATAACATAAGCAGTAGAGTCATGCAAAACATGATTAAAACATAAACAGATACTTATCTTTTGAATAATGGTAAATTCCACCAACCAAGTGCAGGCCTTCCACGAACCTCCCAGCCTTAGACCGCACTGCTCATCAGCTCAGCAATGGGTCACCCCCGAGCTGGGACTAAGCTCCACCCCAAGGCAAGGAAATATAGGCTAGGCTGAGGTTACAGGGAAAACAACACAAAACCACAAGGAAGGGATTCTCTCCAAGGAACCTCCCACGCTCACTGCCCACAGACCCTCATTCCCCACATGCCTGTTCCACCCCAGTAGTATACACCTTCTCTGTCACCTGGACAGTCCTTTGGATGCTAATCTCCCTTGCCTTGGGTTACAGGAACAGGTCAGACTGGAAGTCTCTGGGCTTTGTGGCAGCTACAGGGTTCCTTCCAGGAGTTCTCTCCTTCCTCTGCGCACTCTCTCACCTGGAGAGAGTCGCTCACAGGTCCAACAACCTGTTCTTCCAATCTTCAACCACCTCTCTCACCTGGAGAGAGTGTTGTACAAACT
>ML787545.1:613087-661135 GCA_009831015.1 Picea engelmannii | reverse complement strand
ACCTTTTAAAATATCTTAAACCACTTTGACTACTTTGACCTTTTGGGGCTTCTAGATGACATATGAGGGTCCTCCAACTTCGTAAGGCCATAACTCTCAAACTGTGAGGAGTTATGTGACGTTCCACATACCACCAGAAATGGCATGACATGTACTATCCATATAGAATAGTATTATTTGAAAATATATCATAACTCATACCGTTACCCATCAAACAAACTTGGGTCTATTACCCAAACCCGGGGTCTCCAACTTTTCATGGCCATAACTCTCTAACCATGAGGAGTTATGTGACGTTCCACATACCACTAGAAATGGCATGACAAGAATTATCCATATAGGTCAGTTTCCCTGAAAATTTCATTGTCCTTCATCTCATTATTCCACAATTAAGCATGGGTTCTCTTACTCTGCAAAACATCTTTCCGTGAGAGATTTCACCATAAGGGGACCACTTTGGAGTTCATCCATATTTACTTCTTATCAACCATGACAAAACAATAAATGAGTCATATTTACATCAAACAATATTGGGTCCATTACCCAAACCTTTGTGTTATAGGACTTTCTTCAAGGGTTGACATCAATGACAACCAACCTTAATCAACAACACACACCAAATCTAATGTTGAAACACTAAAAACAATGCATGCACATGGAAATCAATGCATCTCGTTAATCAAATTACACTGAAATTAATACATCTACTTTCCCAAATCTATCAGTGTCAACTAATAAAAAACTAGAGAAGATGTATTGGTATTGATCCTTCTCGATAATACTATAATAAAAATTGTCCATCTCTAAAGGGTGAAGTTTTTTTTTTCCTGATAATATGGAAAGTTTTGCACTCTAAAAGTCACAACAAATACCAATCAATTTATATTTTGTTTCTAAAGCAACGATCCTAGTCTCCTACAAGACTTCTTAGGGATTTTGAAATTGGTTGAATATTAAGAAATCATATAGCTTAAATATCTAGACTAGGGTATGATGCCCTATTCTTACAGGGAATTGTACTTTTGAAGGATATTAACCAATCAAAACACACCTGTGAAATAGTTAAAACCGATTGATTTCAAACACTTTAGCATTTGTTATTTTACAATTTTCTGAAGGATTTTCTCATCTTTTAAGCATGTGATACTAAAAATATGATATAATCGAGTTTTAAGTATATATGAACCGTGATAGTTCCTTTTTACCATTTATTTTGTCGATTTAAAAACAAAATCCAATTATATTTCTAGCGCTTTTTGGATGATTGTGTGGACTAAACTTCATCATACAGTCTAGTACTTTTCTCAAACATAATTTCACAGTATTTTTATCCATTAAAAAAAAGAAATCTAGGGTTTTATGAAGATTGTAAACTTCTCTTCACATTACAACGAGCTCTAACCAAAGAAAAAAAAATACTACGTTGTTTATTGTTTACAATGGTTATGGCAATTGGTTTAGGTGGGAGGATCTCGATGCTTTGACATAATTTATCTTCAGATAATTTGTTTACGGTGGTTCCTGTACTTTCCATTGAAAAATTAAAAAAACACCAACTATGCTTCAAGCATGGCTTGTTTATTGTCTATCTGTACTTGAACATTTATATTTACTAAAACTTTGATGCATTGTTAGCTACATTGATCATGGATTTTGAAGTCATTGTCCCTTTCATTCAGGCTCTCTTCAAGCCTACAACTTATTGTAGGTTGGAGACACTGCTAATTTAGCCGATTGCATGGACTAAACTTCATCATATAATCTAGAACGTATTCTCAAACATAATTTCAAAGTCTTTTTATTCGTTAAAAAAAAATCTAGGGTTTTATGAAGATTGTAAAATTCTCTTCAGATCACAGTTAACTCTAACCAAAGATGGAAAAAAAGACTATGTTGTTTACAATGGTTGTTTACGACAATTGGTTTAGGTGGGAGGATCTAGATGCTTTAGAATAATTTATCTTCAAATAATTTGTTTACAATCGTTCTTGTACTTTCCATTGAAAAATTAAAAAGGCACCAAATATGCTTCAAGAATGGCTTGTTTCTTGTCTATTCGTACTTGAAAACTTATTGGGCCGAACCCTAAGTTCTTAAATTATGAAGAAAATAACATATATAACTACGACTGCAAATAATGTTGCAAATGTTTAGGTTTCGACTGGAATTGTGGGGGGATGCTTCTATTGAAGTGTTGCAGTACAATATAAATAACATTACCACAGAGAGCCCTAGGTGATAGTCATGTCATAGGATTTTATGAGTGGTATATGTAACCATCCTCTCAATTATACATTTTTTATCTAGGTCATTTATTGTCTTGTCTATCTGTACTTGAACATTTATTGCGTCGAACCCTAAGTTCTTAAAATTATGAAGAAAAGAACAAACAAAACTACAATTGAAAACAATGTTGTGGATGTTTAGGTTTCAATTGGTATTGTGGGGGGACGCTTCTGTTGAAGTGTTGTAGTACAATATAAATAACATTACCACAAAGAGCCCTAGGTCATAGTTGTGTCATAGGATTTTATGAGTGGTATACGTAACCCTCCTCTCAATTATGCATTGTTTATATAGTATATTTATTGTCTTGTCTATATGTACTTGAACATTTATTGCACCAAACCCCGAGTTCTTAAAATTACAAAGAAAATAACACACAAAACTATGACTGCAAACAATGATGTGGATGTTTAAGTTTTGATTGGTATTGTGGGGGGATGCTTCTATCGAAGTGTTGCAGTACAATATAAATAACATTACCAAGGAGATCCCTGGGACATAGGAGTGTCATAGGATTTTATGAGTGGGATACAAAACCCTCCTCTCAATTATGCATTGTTTATATAGGCTATTTATTGTCTTGTTTATCTGTACTTGAACATTTATTGGGTCGAACCCTAAGTTCTTAAAATTTTGAAGAAAAGAACACACAAAAATATAACTACAAATAGTGTTGCGGATGTTTAGGTTTCGACTGGAATTGTGGGGGGACGCTTCTATTGAAGTGTTGCAGTACAATGTAAATAACATTACCATGGAGAGCCGTAGGTCAAAGGCATGTCATAGGATTTCATAAGTGGTATATGTAACCCTCCTCTCAATTATGCATTGTTTATATAGGCCAGTTATTGTCATGTCTATCCATACTTGAACATTTATTGTAACAAACCCTAAGTTCTTACAATTATGAGGAAAATAACACACAAAACTAGGACTGCAAACATTGTTGTGGATGTTTAGGTTCATACTAGTATTGTGGGGGGATGCTTCTGTTGAAGTGTTGCAGTACAGTACAACTTGAGGTTTTTATCGAGTACAAAACAACTTGAGATTGTTGTATTACTTTGGATATACAACGATGGGGAGCTAGCTTAAAAATATTGTAAAGAAATAGTGATTCGTTTAATAGGGGAAATTATAATCGTGCATGTCATATTAAGATGGATCTAGGTTGAAATTGCAAAGCAAAAATTACCTATATATTATAAGCAACTCATTTGCTCCTTGTATGCTACTTAGCTACTCCTCGAACAACTTTACCCTCCACACAAAATGCATGTATATTTTGATTTGATATATATATATATATATAATTCCTTCAAAATGTAAATTATTCGAATTATATATATTTTTTAAAGTTTTTAATGTAACGTTACAACATCTTTTCCATACTCTTCTCCATACTGAAGAATAGAGGGTCTCTCAACACAATAATCATATTATAAGATTTAAGAACATATGAAAAAGATTAAAAAATGATACCTTATGATATAATATAATAATTGATTATGTTTATTTTTATGATTTTCGTTTTTTTAAGAATAAAAAGTAAAATGAAACCCTTATAGTGCTCTATATTCTTTGATTATGCTTGTCTTCACGATTTTACACTTTTTCACCATTAAAAAAAGATATTAAACCCTTAACTCCATAATACCCCTTTACATAATTTCCTACATATCCGTAAAACAAAATTAGAATACACCTAAGTGTAATAATTGTGTATTTCCTCTCTTCCTTTATTAAAAAAAAAAATTATCCGTAAAACAAAATTAGAATACACCTTAGTGTAATAATTGTGTATTTCCTCTCTTCCTTTATTAAAAAAAAAATTAAAAATGTTCCACAATACCTCATATACTTAATTATTACATGTCTTGGAACTATTCATATCACATATAAAAAAATCTCTAAAAACTTATTTTATTTTATTTTAATTTTTTCTTATTTTCTAATTTAATGACTTTACCCTATATTTGGCTTGATGTAAGTATTTTCAGTTTATCTGCCATTAAACCGGATCTGTCAGGTTTTTCTTTGCTTTTATTACGGTTGGCTTAGCTATCTCATTGAAGTCTCGTTGCTCTGACTTCCCCTAGCTTGTAACTCTACTAGCCTTGCCACATCATACTCTAATGATGTATTTATTGGAGTCTTTGTTGAGTTTTTTAAGGTTCGGCGGTGGTTATGGGAGATGAGGTTAGTGATCCCTCGGGATTGGAAGCAGGGGATCCTTGGGATCACCCTAGTTTCATATTGACGGTTGATGTGTTATGTAAAAACCGAGGTATTAATGGCCAACTTAATGCTTATATGCCCGTTCTATTAACTCAACAGACGATTACACCTCTCTCATTTGTCCCAAAGATTGTTTCTAAGTCCGTTTCGACTCACTCTCGAGTTGGTAAGGAGGCTTCTGGTGTTCATGGTTGTTATTCGAAGGCGGATGGTGGTGTTGGTCTTGCCTTACCGGACTACACTCTCGGGAACACATCAAAGGCTTCTTCTGAGTGTTGTGAACGGGTTTTGACACAAAAGAAGCAGAACTTGGAGGAACCGATGCAAGGTTTTGTGGGAAAGAACCACACCCCAAAGCTTTATGCGCAAGTCTGGAAGCCAAAACATTAAAAACACTCTATGGTCTTGGGGATGGATATTGGGTTGGAAGAGGCGTGCTCTCTCGCCATGTGCGCGATGGTGGGTAGACTAGCCTATCGTTTATGTTGCAAAATGTCGGTTTCTGAGTGGATGAAGAACACATGGGAACCCTTCCTAGGGTATTCACCGGAGATGCTAACTCTTCCGAGAGGCTGGTTTGGTTTCGTGTTCAAGACTCCTGAAGATACAACAAAAATTATTGAAAATTTTTGGGTTGTGAAGGCGACAACCTAATGTTGAAAAGGTGGAGACTCAAATTTGACCTAGCAACTAAATATTTCAGTTATCGACATCTTTGGGTCTTATTACTTGGTTTTTCGTTACAGCTATGGAACACAAAAGACTTGGAGGCCATTGAAAATGTTATGGGATGCTTCATCAAGTTGGATGAGGAAGCTCTGCTTTCGAGGGACTGATGCATGGAAAAAATTCTAGTGGAAGTGGACGTGCATGGAGGGTTACTGGATACTTTGGAGATTGAGTGGCGTGGCATGGTGTTTACTCGGAGGTTAGACTACCTAGGGATTCCATTTAGATGTGTGTGTTGCCGTCAGACTGGTCACCTAAAAAAGGATTGTCGACTTCCATTGGGATTACACCCGGATGAGATTCTATCAGATGAAACGGTTTCAAATGGTTATCCTTATGAGATGGAGATGTTGGAGCAGGGTAACTACCTAGGATCTTGGGAACTGGACAACTCACCATCCTCGACTTCTACCTTTGTTGGTAAGTTGTGTTTTTACATCCTCTCTATCTATTGCTCGTTGGCTGCATGGGAAAGTGATCACCTCAATTCCTTTTTTTTGTGGATACTGTTTCAAATGGGGTGACAGAGATTATTGAGGCTCAGAGTAACATGATGGAGGCTATTGTTTCTCACACTAAGCAAGTTGTTACACCTTTGGTCAATTGTACAATTGATTGTCGGTCACACTCTCCTCTTGTAGAAGCTATGGTTCAGACTAACCTTGTACTAAATGATCCATTGTTGTCAGAAGACTCTCCCATTCTTCCAGGTTATGGTGAACCTGAAGCTAGTGATCACTCTTTGGATATTTTTCTTAAAGACTTGGTACCTTCCATTAAGGAAGTAACTAGTCATGTTCCTATCCCGACTTTTTTAGGGAATTCATAGGTTTTACTGGGGGACTCCAGTTCTATGTGTACAGACTTTTTAGAAACAAAGGGCTTGGTTGGCAGGAAACTTGCTTGGTCTCGGGGTTTGGGGATTAACCTGTCACCCTTAAAGACTAGAAGTGCCCATAAAAAATCGGGGAGTTCTCTTATCCATTCTACTAATCCTTCTCCTTCTTCTACTGACTAGGGGGCGCTTACAGGCATCAAAGACCTCACTAGGTCGAAGTCATTATTATTCTCTCCTTAAACATAAGAGGGGTAGGAGGACCCCTTAAATTGGCCTCTATGCGTAGCCTCCTGTACAAGACCACCCCACATGTTATTTTTCTTTAAGAGACTTTGACATCTGATGCTAAGGCAAGGGATTTCATGTTTTCCCTCAAGCCAGATTGGATGTCGTGTGCTGTTAGTTCAGTCGGTAGTTAGGGGGGATTGTTGGTAGCATGGGATCCACAATATTTTGTTTTCTCTCCGGTTCTCACTTGTGGTGGCATTTTGTTGACAGGTTCCAGTCTTTTAGATAAGAGAATACTCACACTTCTGAATGTATATGGTCCTTGCAAGAATCGAAAGACCTTCTGGAAGAAAACTCGAACTTAAGGGTCTGTTAGCTCACTCAAATTTAATATTGGCTGGGGACTTAAATTTTACATTAAACTCTGATGATATTTGGGGAACAACAACTTTGATTGATCCTTTGGCGGTATTTTTTAAAGATCTTTTTTATAACTCTCCTTTGGTGGATGTGGCTCCGACTGAGATGGTTCCGACGTGGCACAACGATAGAATGGGAGATTCAAGAATTGCAAAGAGACTCGACAGATTTTATGTGGCAGAGGATTTGATTGGCCCAATGATGAGGTATAGGTCATGGGTAGATTCCACCTTCATTTCTAACCACACACCAATTATTCTTCAGATGGATATTGGCATACAAAAGATAAAGTATCCCTTTAAATTCAATCTTGGTTGGTTAAGGGAAGAAACCTTTGCTGAGCTAACTAGAGAAGTTTGGCTGGACAAATGTTTTGAGTTAATTGAAGAGGCTCAAAGAAGGCTAGTAGAAAAGTTGTCTCTGCTAAAAAGTCGGGTTAAATATTGGTCAAAGGCAAAACTAAAAGGGATAAGGAATTATTTACCAGATTGGAATTAGACTTGGAATGCTTATATATACAGAAAAACACTGGTATTTTTGATAAGGAACTTGAACAACACTGGAAGCAGATGGAGGCAGATCGTAACAAAATTCTATTGGCTGAAGAAGAAAGTTGGAGACAGAAAAGTAGGGCTACTTGGATCAAGAGTGGAGATAAAAATACCAATTGTTTTCATAGATTCACAAGCTATAGGAGGAACAATAAATACATTTTGGATATAACGGATGATTCAGGTAGAGTTAACTCGGGATAGGAAGCTATAAAAGATGAAGCTGCTTCATACTTCAAAACATTCTTTGAAGAGTCGGGGTAGACTACTATTCGGGCACAACTGGAGACTATTAGTCTTTATCCAAAGTTGGTATTAGAGGAGGAACTCCCATCATTAGAGCAGGTTGTATTCATGGAGGAATTATCAGTCGTCCTTAAAGGTTTCACAAAAGACAAGAGCTCCGGCCTAGATGGGTGGACAGTCGAATTCTTCCTTTTCTTCTTTGATTTGGTTGGACCTAACCTACTGGATATGGTGGAGGAATATAGAACTCAAGGTGAAATTATCCGTCCGATAAACTCCACTTTTCTTGCTCTCATTCCAAAATCCAATTGCCCTTCATCATTTACTGATTTCCGCCCTATTTCCCTATGTAATATTGTTTACAAGATTATTGCAAAAATCATAGCGAGTAGAATTTGACCTATTCTCTCTCGTTCTTTGTCAGAGGAACAGTTGGGTTTCCTAAAGGGTCGTCAGATACTTGATGCCATTGGAACCCCGCATGAGTGCTTGCATAGTATAAAAACCAAGAAATTACAGGAGGTTATTTTGAAGTTGGATTTGAAAAAGGCATACGACTGTACTAATTGGGATTAATTAAGATTGATGCTTCTTCACTGTGGTTTTGGTCATCTTATGACTAAATGGATTATGGTCTCTGTGACAACAATGACATTTTCTATTTTGATTAATGGGGAGGCTACACATTTCATCAACAATGGGAGAGGTTTGCGTCAGAGATGTCCTTTGTCTCCTCTTTTGTTTATTATGGTGATGGAGGGGTTGAGTCTTTCTTTGGAAAACAATCTTTCGAAAGGGCATTTGACGGGTATTAAAGTCTCACAGTTGGTAAGAATTCTACACCTTCTTTTTGTGGACGATGTGTTAATAACGTCCAATGCATCCCTTACTGAATGACAGGAAATTCATACTCTTTTATATACTTTTTGTGGTGCTTCTGGACTGGAAATTAACATAAACATGTCAACATTCCATCATTTTGGTGCTCAACAAGTCTTTCTTGATAATTTGACTGCTCTGTTTCACTTTGGTATTATGAGTCTTACAACAGGGTTCAAATATTTAGGCTATTTTTTAAAGATGGATAGATATAAGGCAACAGACTGGTAATGGCTGATATAAAAATATGAGAACAAAATCAGACATTGGTGTAATCGATTCTTATCAATGGGAGGCAGATATATTTTGATAAAGGCTGTGCTAGTTAGCCAACTGGTTTATTGGTTGGCTTTGGCCCACATTCCAAATTCAATTTTGAATCGGATTCATAAGTTGGTGTTCTCTTATTTGTGGCCTGGGGCGAAATATCCTTCATCCTTTCACTTATGCAAGTGGGAGACATTAGCTAGACCAAAAAATTTTGGTTGATCGGGGATCATAAATATTTTATGTTTCTCGAGAGCATTAGTTGCTAAATCCCTTTAGCGCGAGTTGATGCATCCAGGTATATGGCAACGGGTCTTGAAAGATAAATATTTTCTGCACTTAAATCTCAAACTTGGAGGAATTTGCTGAATGCATTACCTTTGATGCTACATTGGTTGGCATGGAAACTAGGGGCAGGGTCCTCCATCATTACGGCCAAGGATGAAATCCCGGGGTTGGGCAAGAGATCCTTTCTTTCTGTGGAGCTGATAAATTTGTTAAATAACAATCAAGTATATTTTCTTTATCAAGCAAGAAAGGCTTTGGTTCAGGGCACTATTTGTACTAATTGGATTGATAGTAGAGATTTGGGATTGGTGGGCAATCTGGCTATGGAATGGGAGCATTACAAAAAACTATTGATAGAAACATGCATAACACTATAAAATAGCTAGGATGAGTTAAGATGGACGGGGGACGATTGTACAGGCCTGTTCACAACAAAGAATGTTTATAATGCATTATCTGGCGAGTTATGGAAGAACATTATCGAGGGTGTGAGGAGAAATCTATGCACCTGGGATTGTCCCCTAAAGACCAAACTGTTTACATGGCTTCTCATTGAAGACAAACTGCTTACCTGGAACAATTTGCGCAAGCGAGGTTGGCAAGGGCCTGACCCATGTCTTCTTTGTACAGGTAACAAGGAATCAATTTTTCACCTATTTGTTGATTGTCCTTTTACTAGTTATGTATGGGACAAGATTTTAGCTCATTTCAAGATGGCTGCTGGGTGGTTGGGGACCATAGTTCGGGATTGTTTTGAATTATGGGCTAAAAGGAATTATAGTCACTGCACTCTGCTTGTTTACATTTGTAGGCTCATTTGGAAAGAAAGAAATTTGGCTATTTTTGAAACAAAGTCTCCTTCTATGGAAAAAGTAATTTTTTTTTATCTATTGCTAATATAGCCTGTTATAGTACCCAGAAAACGCAGAAAACAATCCAACATTCTATCCATATCATGCCTCAACACAGAATCATTGGATGGTTTGATGGAGCAACGCAAAGGAATGGGGAACAAAGTGGAGCGGGGGGTGCTATAAAACTCAATGATCATATTGTATACAGGTGGAATCTTAATTGTGGTGGAGGCACTAACACAAGAGCTAAACTTATGGGCGCATGGGATGTTCTTACATTGGCAGAAAGACTATCTATCACAAATATCCATGTCATTGGGGATTCCAAAATTATTATTGATTGGCTCAATAATATTGGTTCACTGCTGGTCATTACCATAGACTGTTGGAAAGACCAGGTAAGGGATCCCATCAAGCACTTTTCTATCATCACTTTCGCTCATGTTTACAAAGAAGAAAATCAGGAAGCCGATACTTTATCAAATAAATCTTTCCCCGAGTGCCCTAGAGCTATTACATACAATCAGTGGAATGATGGTCATGAAGGACCAAGAATTTTTATTAAGATGTACTAGCTTTCCTAAATTGGTCTTAAGTATGTATGAGAATTTTTTTTTATGTTTTGGGGTATGTATGTAATGTCAAAAACTTATTCACATAAGTTCTTGACTTCGTGGTTTTGTTGGACAGTTAGATAATAGTTTATCTGAGCAGTCACGTTGGTGGCTCAGTGATATCTAGAGTCGTTTGGATACGAGTTTTGTTATGTAGAGATGATAGTGGTGATGGATCAAGGCATGGCCTTCATATGTATTGTGAACATGTTTACGTGTACTGATTATATATCTCAATATAATGTGCAATTTTCTTGTGGAAAAACTTTTAATTGTGGATATAAAAATATTTTATTTATGAGCCACATTGAAATTAATTTTTTTTTATTAATATTTTTTAAATGTCATATGTCAACTCCATAATATTAAGAACATCTCCCTCATTCTGGTAAGTAGAAAACAACTATTAACAAATCATAATTTTGTTATTTTCAGTTACTCTATATCTTTCTCTTTATATATATAAAGTTGATATAAAATTATTTTACAAAATATTTTTTTTAAATGTCACGTGTCAACTTCATGTTAAAGGTGAAAAGAATTATACATCTACTATATAAAAAATACCTTTAGACCCAATAAATTTTGTATTAACGTTGATAAATAATAATGAATTATATTAATTATCATAAGTTGAAATGTAAAATTTAGCCTCCCTTTTCAATTTGAGGGTTTTTTTTTTTTTAAATAATTGAATCAGCATAAATTTAGTAATTCTTGGTCTTCGCTCTTCACGTTACGCACTTCACGTTACATATGCCACATGTAGTAATTAGTTATAATTAGGTGTGTCATTCAGAATTTGGAAACTCTTCTCCCGTTGTTCCATAAATAAGGAATTCAACTAAGTAATAGAAGTACAAGGCTTAATATGAATGAAACAATTTGGCGGCAACGTCTTAATTTGCATTTGGAATAATTATATATGTTTCAGTTAGGATAAGAAATTTTAGTCACCTTTTCAACATTATGGTTACAAGTATTTTTCGATTGTATGGTAATATTTTGAGTAGGTTTATGTTTGTAGTTTTAAAGACGGGGGAGTTGGTTTTGATTATTTTAATTTGGATTTATTTTTATGTTGATATGAGTAAAGGTTTTTAAAATTGTATAAGAGAGTTGGAATTGGTGTTAAATAAAGCTATTGGATTATGAACATATTAGTATTGATATTAGTATTGAGGATTTTGTAGAAAGACATATTATTATTGTGTGAATGATTTGTCGCTAATTTATTTTGAGTGAACTTTTCACATTGTTGTTATTATTCATTTGGTTTTAATGATAAGTAAAGAGATCACTCAAAACATGTTAATGAAATTTTTTTGTGTGACGATAAACTAAAAATCAATAATAATATAAATATGATTTTTTTTTGCGGTGATAAACTAAAAATCAATAATAATATAAACATGTTGTTTCCAATTGTAGGTTCTTTATCGAGCAAGGACATCTAGTGACGTTTTATGAAAGTTAAAACTTTTACAAGCTACAAGTGGAAGAATATTGAACTTATCTAATAAAAGTATTAATGACAAATCACCACTAAGTAGAAACAAAAAAGAGTTCAAAAATTTTGTAGCTTTTATAAATAGTTCCCCTCCCATTGAGGAGTGTAATATAAACACTAATACAATGGAAATTTACACTCAACACCTTGACCAATAACATTTTTGCTTAATTGCTCCATGGAGAAAAAAGACAAATATGAGGCATGAATAGATTCACTCATACCAAAGAATGGAACTATTCCTTTTCCCTCAATTGTTAATGGAATCTAATTAGCATTATATTAGATATTTAATGATCTCAAAGTAACTAGTTGGTTTGATTGAAAAAAAAGAAAAAAGAAAAAACCCAACATACTTGAATTTTGGTTTAAAGAGCTGTTTTTTTTTCCCAAAGGTGGTAAAACCTATCATAATTTAGTTGTCAACCGATAGCAAGGACAACTATCACTGGCTACTAACCGTGAATACAAGATGACTCCGCATTGTTATTCAAGGAAAACTATGCCACCTTAAATGACTTGGAAGGTATGTTACTGGATAAATTAGTTTTGGTTAACCAAGCAAATCACCCAGATAATCTACTTAGTCTGGACCTATAACTGCTACTCCCACATCCCTAGTCTTTGTCTTTGCTCTAGGTGCTCTAGGCTATGCTTATACTGGTGCTTCTAGCTCTGCTATTGATAGCTTAGATGTTGGAACGACTGGTAAACAAATAATTATGTAGAAAATGCGTTCTTAGAAACTTGTTTTCATCCCATTACGCTTGCTTTGATGCAAAACTATCTACTCCTACCAGATACCTTTATGTCATTGGGCCATTAACCTATTTCCTTACATCTGAGGAAGATGGGATCTTAACCAATCAGAAGCAGTTTTAGATCTTACTCCATGACCAAAAAATGGTTTTAATTTAAATAGTATATGCAAGAAAGTCAATATCCCTTGTAGTTATTGCCAAGGCTATTTCCAATAAGATCATATACTTCCTAGTAACATTTAAATACATAATACCAACCACTATCACCAATTACAATTTAGCCTTTTACCCAAAAAAATAAAAATAAATATCTAACAAACTTATACTTCAAATAATATTATTTAATATCAACTTTCAAAAATATATATAACAAAGTGGATATTTTACATAAAATCGTCATTACATTTACACACATAAGTTGTTTCAAAGTTGATGGGGGCACCTATATCCTTTGCAAGTGTTGAGTATAAAAGACTAAGAAAATAGCCCCAATCATTTATCATAACGCAATTCCTTCTCATCAAGCCATCTGCATTCTTCCACTATCTAAATATCTAAACCAATCCTTTCTCTAAAGTAATCCTTACGTCCTAGGATGATCTCCTTTGACATCCATTTTTAAAATATACTTTTCTTTTGGGATCTCGAGTTATTTTTTTATTCACTTCTCTCAGAACTTATTTAATTATATTATGCGATTCATTTTCGCATGGCATATACAAGGGAATGCTGTTTATTGTAATATAATATTGGACTGTAAACAAAAATATTGATAATATTACATAACTTGATGTTTTACTTACTTTTCTATATAATTATAAAAAAGGTTGGATTTGTTGTATAATTATGTATATTGGAATTGTTTTTATAATATACAAATTATTTTATCTAAAAATCTATTTTGTACATTTGTTGAAAGAATTATCCATATTAACATCTAAGTTCTAATATATTATGATCTTTATGTGAATGGGTGCAATAACAAGTATATGATATTTCACATTAATATAATGTGTATTGGTTGTGGATGAGAATACTTGCTTGTTTGACTTTCCACTCTTCTTTTGTGTAATAAACAATAAAAATACAAATCTTAACTAACAATATTCCTTAACACCTATTTACATGGTTTTCTACATGCATATTAAATCGTAGTACCACATAGGACCCCTTCACATGCTTCCCTACTTGTTCATAAAAAACCAAATATCCCTACCTTTACATGTTTTCATGCATGCCTATTAAAAAAAAGTCAGTTGCACTTAATAATCATGAGTGTTGGAATTGTTTTTGTGACATAAATTGTTCTTATCTAAAAACTTACTATTGCATATTGGTTGAAAGGATTGTGTCATGTTAACATGTAAGCCCTAATATACCATGATCTTTATGCTAATGGGGATAGTCACAAGGGAGTGGTGTTTCATACTAATATAAGGGTTAATTGGTCATGTGATGAGTATCAATTGCTTTCCTTCTCATTTGACCTTCCCCTCTCCTCCTTTATGCAACAAAAATAAATAAAAATTCCTTGGCTCATAGTTCTCTATAGTGCCCTTTACATGGTTTCCTACACGTTCATTAAATCACACCACTCCATAATAATCCTTAACATGCTTTCCTACGTGCTCATTAAAACAAGTTAGGATACACAAATGTCTAATAATATTGCATTCCCCTTTCCTCCTTTGTGCAACAAAAATCTTCACCAAAAGCATTGTGTAGTATTGTTTTTTATGCACTTAGTAACTATGTGTCTTGGAATTGTTCCTACCACATAAAAACCAACCTATCTAAAAACCTACTAGCTAGAATCTATGTGTATACGACAATCCTTATTCCAATGGAAGCAACCACAAGAGAGTTACACTAGTATTGATGTAAATAAATATAGTTTATGTGGCATCGTATAGTATGAATACAAAATTCATGCACGGCTCCAAGGGTAGGATGAACTGCATTTAACCTTGGCCTTACATACTTTTCACAACTACACCCTCACACTCACAACATTTATTTGTGAAACTTTCCATACCTTCATGCCCCTCAAGAGGGTGGGATGGAATTGAAGGTGCAAATGTGCATTGGAGGGGTTGACATTTGTAACAAATACATACCTTCACATTGCACTCTCACTACCCTCACAGGAGATGAAGGTGTGAATTTTATTTGTATACTTGTACTCACGAAACAAACCCTTTACAACCATGGTTATATTTTGTGTTCATCCCATGGTTGGGTAGACAAACTAATTTTTTCCCTCCAACTCGAGAGGCAATGCCTTTTATTATTATTTTAGAGAGTGAACAATGTGTTGTAAGGGGGTGAACATGGATATACAGTAGTCTCAGTAGTGAGGTGTTTCATGAGAATCACAACATAATCAAACTACACTCAATAGTAGTTATCTGCACTGTAGTAAAATCCTTGAATCCCTACCCCTTAATAGTCAATAAAGTGATAATTATATCCAAAAGGGGACTGCCTACATGGAACAATGAAATGAACATAGGGTTGCTTGAAACATTGATTGTTGGTGATGGGTTTTGGTTTATGGATAAAGTGAGGTATGTTTATGATGTTGTGATGGTTTGTCTTTAATTTTCATTTGGAATCATTACCAAAGGTCTCAATTTGGATAAGAATGTTGATCCAGGTGGATATTGGTGGCCACCCACCTATTCCAAATTCCAACTGGCTCTTCTTGACAATTTTCAGTTTAGCACATTTCTCTGTAATGGGGAAATTTCTTTGTAATTGTGGGTTGTGCACTTCCAGGGTTGTTCTGAAGCCCTACACAACATCTAGGTGGATAATGGTCGCTGCCCACCTATTCCAACTGGCTTATTTTGGAAGTTTTCATGTTAGTACATCTTTCTGTACTTCCAAGGTTGTTTTGGGGCTATAAATAATGTTTTCTTGTCTTCCCACAGTCAAACTATAGACATAGTTAGAGTTTGGCGACATAATGCGTAGTTCTCGAAAATAAATTTCCAACGGGCTATCACACGCATAAAACGAATATCGTATGCAAAAGTTATGACCCCGAGAAGTTGATGTACTAACTTACCCCAACGGGGCCCACATAACTTTTGGCGCTTTATCTCCTAGGGTTAGGTTTTTGGATGTCTAGGGTTTTGACATTCATCTTTATTATAAAAAGGCCTTCATAGCCCTCACATCGCTTCTCAGAGATAAAGCTGCCACCATTCTAGCAAGTCTTTCACTCTGTATTTTTACAGTCTCTGTAGATTTCTTTCACTAATAGAAATAATGTATTGTTGTGTTTCTCTGTTTCTAGCAATATTTATGTGTATTTCATTTCAATATCTCTTCTTTCATTTTGTTCCAAAAATAATCTGAATCAGTGGTATCAGTGCAGGATGCTCTTCATTATTTTTCAGTGCATGTCCCCAACGAGGTCCGAGTATAACAAGTTGGGTCTCGAGCTTGTCTCTCTTGAGGACAATTGCTCTTGCATGCCCAAAAAACCCTCCATCGTGGAAGAAAAGAAAAACATCGAAGCAAAATATTTTATTAACCTCTTGCTTGAGAAATATCTCATGCGACAGAGGGACGAAATGATGGAGAATTTTGCCCACATCCTTCAATGCCTTCCGATAGCAACATGCACATCTTCATCAAGCGACCACTTTGGAAGAACTTCTCTCTTCAAGGTACACATTAACTTTGATATTCCCGTATTTGAAGGTCAAATACATGCGGATGCCCTAGAAAAATGGTTAAATCTTCTAGAAGGTTATTTCTCTGTTCACAATTTTTCCGACAGGGAAAATATCACCTTCGCACTACTCAAGGCTCTCCCCCATGTCAAACATTAGTGAGAAACTTATTGAGAGCAAAGTTCCACATAGGAATATGGAATCTATGGTGCCGAGCTCACTTGAGATTTTTTTGTGGATGCAGTCAAGGAACAATATTACCCTATTGATAACTATGAAGACCAGTACATGAGATGGACCACAATGCGGAAAGAGAAGGGCCAAACAATGCCAAAGTTCACAAATACTTTCCATACCTTGCGTACCAAGATAGGTATCAAATACTCCGAGCGACATTTGGTTCTGAAATACCGTGGGACTCTGCATAGGTACATCCAAACCAAATAGGATTTCCTAAACATCTCATCATTGAGAGCTGCTTATCGATATGCTATCAAAATCAAGCAACAATTTGGGCACCGGAACAAATGGGAGTTCAAGTCTGCAAATCTGCAACAACCAAAACATGATAAAGACGAACCTAACCAACAGTGTCTCGACAACCAGTCCAAGACACATGAAAATAAGGGTAAAGGAAAGATGAAGAATGACACTTGGAAGTGATGCGACTTCCACAAAATCCCTTGGCACAACACCGATGAATGTCGCTCAAAACATTCATTAGTGGCCGAAATCAAAGACAAGGAGTCAAACCCTAATTCAGAATCTGATCCAGAAAATAATGAAAAAATACAGATCATCGATGCAGATCAAATGTCTAGTCTCCTTATTGAACACTAGGGTTATAAGTCTCTTTCTATTGTGGGTAACACCTTACTTAAGTTTATTATCCTAGCTTTAGAGATCAGGGAGATGGTTTTCAATAACTTGTTCATATTTGTATTTATGTTGATTTGAGCAAAGGTATTCATGATAAAATTAAATTATGTGTAAATGGAAATTGTTCCTAGACTAAAGTAATGGCTAGCTAGAGATATTGGCTCGATATCGTAGGGTATGTGACAATCCGTGCATGTGGCATACGAGTTTTCGTAAGGTATCACTCGATAAATAAGATCCCCATTCTCCTCGACAAGCGAGAAAGGAAAATGCTCGTCATCCATGGCTCTCCTTGAGAGCCATGAGCATGCTCTCTCTCTCTCTCTTCCCGGTCGATCCTTAATGACTTCTTACTAATGTTAAAACTTTAGTGTGATACAAAGTGGAAGAATAATGAAATTACTTAGTTTAATGATTCAAAGACGAATCACCTTAATTAGAATCAATAGAGTTAAAAGGAACATACACTTGTAGCTTTTATAATTGAACACTACCCAGTGAGGATAGTGATATATATACTAATATAATATAATAGTAATTAAAGATTTTTGATATTATATTAATATAATATAATAGTGATTAAAGGTGAATCTTTTAATAGATAGCATTTTTGCCTCATTGCTTCACATGGAAGACAAAATATGAGTCAATGTGTTTGGATTAAGAAAAAAACTAGATCAAATAAGGTTGAAAGTAACCTAAACCTGTAACTTTCATAAGTGAACGTCACCTATTGAGAATGGTGATATAGACATTAATAGTGATTAAATATAATATAATAGTGATTAAAGGTGAATATGTTTATAGATAATTGTTTTTCGTATTTGCTTTACAGGGAAGATAAAGACAAAATATGAGTCAATGTGTTTGGATTAATGAAAATAACTAGCATAGCCACATAATTGTGGCTGATCAATGCCGAAAGGCTGATAAGATGAAAAGAATCTTAAAAGAATATATTAAATTTTATTATTGATTAACAAATAAACGATTGAGCTTCGTTTATTTGGTGTTAATATTTTAATTTATGTTAATCACTTACGTGGCAATCAGTTAACTATCAAAGTAACTTTTAAATATAATTAGGTAAATGTAAAAAAGTAAACACATAAACGAATGTCTTTATAATAGCTAGGAAGTTAATGATTGAAATCACATCCATTTATTTTGTGTGACTACTAAGAATATTCCAGCCATATTTAATCCTGTCTATAGAAAACTTATTAAGCACTAAACCCCTATTAAATCTTCCCATTGTCAATAGGTGTACGCCTTTCGACGTAATTAATATTTTTACTTTGAGATAATGGACTTTAATTAATATTATTTAAAATTTTAATAATCTCAAAATATTTTATTGGCTAATTGAAAAAAAATAACAATGGTTTTTTAATATTATTAAGTAATTAAATGATATAAATAAATAATAATGTTTTTTTAATATTATTAAGTAACTAAATGATATAGGATCTTTATGATACTAAATTAAATTGTATAGATAAATAAATAAAGAATATTTTAATAAATATAAAGGAAAAAAACAATGAGTTATGGTTAATCTCGATGAAGAAGTCCGATATGAATGGTCTAGGATCCCCGACGTAGAAGTCGACACATAGATTATGCATGTTGAACTATGGGTCAATACTAAGAGGGGGTGAATCAATATTTCTTCTTTTAAAAAAAACTTTAACAATTATTAATTAACAAATTAATTAATCATAGCAATTGATCAACAAGAATGTACTGAATACATAAATTTAAATATAACAATAACAAGTACAAGTTACAATTGTGTAAGAGACACCAATATTTTTTTTTCTGAGCACCAACTCAAGGAGACACCAATCCCCTAGTTTTAGAGCACCAACTCTAGGAAGTGCCAACTCCCTTGTTTCAAAGCACCAACTCCCTTGTTTTAGAACACCAACTCTAGGAAGCACCAACTCCCTTGTGAACCAATATTTAACCTGCAGAGGACTGCAATCCTCCCAAGCTCCTCCCTACCACCCTCATTGAAAAAAAATGTTTACAATTTCTTTCTTGGACTCTTCTCCTCTTTTTGATCTTCTGATGTAGACTTCAGAGACACTTTCCTTCTTACCATTTTTCTCTGTTTATATAGTCTCTCAAGAGGTATATGATATTTAAACAATGTGTCTTTTTGTAAAAGAGCAACTGAACCAATGTGTCCTTTTAATAATAAAACATCACACCTCTTCATTTAATTAACACAAATGTTGAATTTTCTATTTATTAATTGATTTTAATTTAAAAAGATGTCCAAATCAGACAATGATTTTCGTATGATGATTATGGAGCTATGGAAATAAATTTTAAAATTCTATGACATGGGTTTTGTGCATAACATGCCCAATTAGCCGTTTGCCCAAGGTTTCCTCAGAAAATGTGCGAGGTGGACGATACAAGAGGTTATTTGAAGAAAATTTTCCTAGATTTACTATTGCGACCGCCTTCTAAAGTTACCAAATGAAGCATCCATTTCAACAACACTAATCTTGTAGCATGGAGTTGCAACATGGGAGTTTTAGCGAGTTACACCACTAATATTGTAGCATGGAGTTACAATGAGTTGCAACACTAATCTTGTAGCATGAAGTTGCAAAGAGTTGCAACACTAATCTTGTAGCATGGAGTTGCAACGTGGGAGTTGCAATGAGTTGCAACACTTAATCTTGTAGCATGATCCGACAATTTCTGAGACTTTGATCTAGTGATCTAACAATCACAAAGAGATCTCTGATGATTTTTCTCACACCTTCTTGGAGACAATTCTCATAAAAGATCTTATATGCCTTGAGAGACGATCTTTTGGCCTTGATTTCATTCACTTGAGAATGTATGACAATGATCTATAACTTTTATAACAAGATTCTTCAAGGACTAAGTAATGAAGGATATGTGAAGCATCCCCCTTGCTGATATTTTTATACTAGATCCTTGACACCTGCTATATTCGATTGAAGCACCATATTTGACCCTTTCTTCTTGCATTTAGAGCATAATAACTTCTTTTTGAGGTTCCATTGTAAATATCTTCCAATGATCTCTTCATGGAGTGGACAAGCCCTTCACTTATGTTCAATTACTTCTTCTGTGAATGGATGCTAGTAACATAATTCAACATTCTCGTTGACCATATTTATCCTCTTTCCATCAATTCCAACAACATACATTATGTCCAATATTGACCATATTGGCCCCCTTTGACATCAATGCCAACACCATAACACCATGTCCAACATTCCCCCCCTTTGACATTATGACAACATAGTAAAAACCCCTTATTTCTTAATTGGGTTTTGTTGTTTCTCCTCTCCCTTTGACAACAATAACAGAAGGGATGCTTCTTTTCTCCCCTTGAGGTTATATTCCCCCTTTCCATGTACTCCTCCTCTGATGAAACTTGTACAATTCAATTAGATATGGAGATTACCCCCAATTTGTGTCTAAGGTATTCAAAAGTATTACTAGATAAAGGTTTTTTGAATATATCTGCAATCTTTTCTTTAGTATCAACATATTACACTTTGACTATCTTTTGAGAAACTTGATCTCTTAGAAAATGGTATTTAATTGGGATATGTTTGGTTTTAGAATGCATACCAAGATTCTTAGAGAGGTTTATAGCACTAGTATTGTCACAATTAAGAAAAAATTGATGATCACACTTTACTTGTAGGTATTCTAGGGTTTGTTTCGTCCAAATTACTTGAGTGCAACATGTGGCAGTATCAATATATTTATCTTTTGTTGTTGATAATGATATAGATATTTGCTTCTTACTTAGCCATGATACTAAACACTTTCCTAGGAAGAATGCTTCTCCACTGGTGATTTTCCTATCATCCACACCACCAGCCCAATCTGCATCAGTTTATGCATTTACTATAAAATCTTTTTTTTGGATGCCATAATCCAAAATCCAAGGTAACTCTCAGATATCTGAATATCCTTTTTATTTCCTTCAAATGAATTTCTTTAGGTGCATATTGGAATATGCCTATTAGTCCTACAGGTTGTATGATATCAAGTCTTGTTGTTGTTGCATATAACAGGCTACCGACCGTTGATATGTACATGGTTTGGTCTACCTTTGGTGAATCATCATCTAAGCTTAGTTTGCATCCTGTAACCATGGGAGTGCTCATAGGTTTGCAATATTCCATTTGAAATTTATTTAGCATTTATTGGATATATTTGGTTTGGGATATGAATATCCCTTTGTTTTTTTGAGTAACTTGTAAACCCAAAAAGAATGTTAGTTCACCTAGCATAGACATATGAAATTCTTTCTACATTTTTGTAGCAAGCCGTTTGCTCAGTATAGTCAAATTACTTCCAAAAATGATATCATCCACATATGCCACAATAAAAATCATATTTTATTCTTCAATTTTGATAAATAGGTTGTTGTCAATAGTCCCTCTCTTGTATCCTTATTGTTGTAGATAGTTATCAAGCCTTGAGAACCATGCTCTGGGAGCTTGTTTAAGGCCATACAAAGACTTTTTTAGTTTACATACATAATCCTGATTTTCTCTCAACTTGAATCCTTTAGGTTGTTCTAAATAAACTTCTTCCTCTAAGGTTCCATTTAGAAATGCTGACTTGACATCCATCTGATAGATTTTGAATTTTTTGAAGCATGCAAATGCCAAAAACATTATCGCTTCTAATATTTCCACTAGGGCAGATGTCTCCTCAAAGTCAATTCATTCAACTTGGGCATATCCCCTGCATACTAATATGGATTTATTCTTTATAATCTGTCCATTTTCATTAAGTTTATTCTTGAAAATCCATTTGGTCCCTATCACATTTTTGTCTTTTGGTCTTGGGACTAGTTCCCATGTCTGATTTTTCTCTATTTGGTCAAGTTCTTCGTCATTGTTTTTATCCAATCTTCATTTTTGTTGGCTTCTGAAAATGATTTTGTTTCTACCAAAGAAAACATTACACGTTTTGATTCAAATGTAATTTTTCTTCTAGTTTCTACTCCTGCACTTTTATCTCCTATGATTTGACTTTCAGGGTGATTCTTTTGAACTCTTTTTGATGGAGCTTTTGGCAAGGGTGTTTCTTCCTCATCCTTTTATTCATCAATTTGTGGTTCATTCTCTTGTAGTTCTTCAACATCTTCTTCATTTTTTGATTCACCATCTTCTTCATCATGTGATTCACCATATTCTTCATCATCACTAGTTCTTCTCCATTCATCAATTTTTGATTTATCTTGAGATTTGATATTTCTCAATTTAAATCATCTACTTTTACATTTTCACTTTCCACTATTTTGTGCAATCTTAGATTATATTATCCGTAAGCCTTTTTTGTTGGGTGAGTAACCAATAAATATTCCCTCATCTAATCTGGAATAAAATTTTCCTAGGTTATCATCATCCCTCTTAATGTAGCATTTGATCCCAAAGACTATGAAGAATTTGATTGATGTTGGTATGCCAAACCATAGCTCATAAGGTGTCTTGTCATGGTTAACTCTAAGTTTTTCTCAGTTGATTATGTGAATTGTTGTATATATTACATCTCTCCAAAACTTATCTGGAAGTTTTGCTTCATTCAACTTTTTTCTTGCAGCCTCTTGAACAATTATGTTTTTCCTTTCTACAACTCCATTCTAATGATGAGTTATTGGAGATGAAAAATGTCTCTTGATTCCAGATCTTCACAAAACTTATTGAATTCATTAGAGGTAAATTCCCATCCATTGTCTGATCTCATACATTTGATCTTGAGATCTGTCTCATTCTCCACATAATCTTTGAATGCCTTAAACTTTTCAAATGCCTCTGGTTCTTCTCTGAGGAAGTATACCCAAGTCATCCTTGTATAGTCATCAATAATAAACATGAAGTAATGTACCCCTTGTATACTTATAGTCTTAGTGGGTCCATAGAGGTCAGTGTGAACAACCTCCAAGGGTCTTGATGTAGAGTGTTCTTTTGTCTTGAATTTGACTTTCGTTTGCTTCCCAAGTTGGAAATGCTTACAAATAGGGTCAGAAGGTTTTATAATCTTTGTCATGTCCTTCACTGCTTCCTTTATACTAGCTTTGATCATATTGTCAAAGCTCAAGTGTCCCATTCTTTTGTGCCACAACCAACTTTCATCTAGTTGACTCATGTAACATTCTTCTTCTTCTTTAATATCTAAAATATATACATTACTTGAGGTTCTTGGTGCAATAGCTACAAATTTTCCTAATCCTTCCTTCTCGATTTCACATTTCTGGGAGTAAAAAATGAGTATATGTCCTTGATCACAAGTTTGTCTTACCGTTAGAAGATTAGGCTTCAAATATTCAACTAGTAGCACATTTTATACTTTATTCTTCTTGTTTCCCAAAGTGACTGTGCCTTTTCCAAGTATTCTGGAAGATACATTATCTCCAAATGTGACACTTCATTTTTCCTTCTTTGTCAGATTGAGAAATTTGATTTTATCTCCTGTCATATGCTTAGAGAATCCACTATCAATATACCATTGACACTTTTTTTCTTGGCATACATGGCTACTTTACATTTTTTACCTTTTCTTCCACATGTTTTTTCTTTCCATATCTTTTTATCTTTATTGTTGGGAATGCTTGTCTTCAAGGATTGCATTGGAAATCTACATTCATTGGCTTTATGACCATAATTGTTGCACTTGTGACATTCAACATTGTAATATTGTAAAGGAGAAAATGAATTATAGTTTCTTTTCTCTTCATTATTCTTATATCTTTAGACATTTTTAGGATATAAAAGGTATTGCACTTGTGATTTTTCTTTCTATAGGATATAAAAGGTATTGCTTTATGTTCAAAATTATTGCAAGAGTAGAAATATCCAAGGAATATACATTGATATCCATTAGGAGGAGTCCTTCTGGTCACTGTATTCTTTTTGTCTTATTTTTCTTTTTTAGGGGGTGTTGATTTATGTTTATTAGGAACATTATTTAATGGTAACATCTTCCCCTTGTTATCTTCCCTTTTTAAGGGGATTATAAGAACATTTGCATAAATGATTGGTTGTTTTTCGGTCTTTTATTTTGCAGAGGTTGAATCTTGATCATATCCTAGTTCTATCTTATCGTTTGGTGATCTTTGACTATTAATAATGTCATTAAATATTTTTGAATTGTTCTCAAATCTTGATGGGTTGTTTCATTTCTCAAGTTCCCTCTTTAGTTGAACAATTTCATTCTCTAGCTTCTTATAATCTTGTTGTTTTTCATTGAGTTGTTTAATAAAGACTTCCTCATTTCTCTTGGATTCTCAAAGTTGAGTCTTCAGGTCAATGATGATTTGCTCGGATTCTTTGATGGTTTTTGAAACTTCATTTTCTCTTAATTGTTTTGCTTCTTCAAATTC
Source organism: Picea engelmannii (assembly GCA_009831015.1). Lineage (NCBI taxonomy): Eukaryota > Viridiplantae > Streptophyta > Pinopsida > Pinales > Pinaceae > Picea > Picea engelmannii. Next base: position 636,465 of record ML787545.1, on the reverse strand, counting down.
TAGCAGTTGTCCCCTTAGTAACTTGTTCTTCTTTTTATACTTTCTAATTTTATCCAGAGCTCTGATTAGTTCTGATTCTAGGTCTACTTCTCCTTCATTCTCATTGTTTTCTTCAATATCAAAAGTATATTTAGAAATATTATCTTGGGTTTCTATACCCATAAATAAATGTTCTGACTCTTCATCTTCACTTTCTTCAGATGAATTGTTGTCCTCTTTGGTGTAAAAGGTCTTCTTCTTTTTGTTTTTGGTTCTTCCCTTTTTATGGTCTTTCTCATTATATCTTCTTCATCATCATTATCTTCTTGTTTGAGATAGGGACATTTTTTAGTGAATTGTCCAATTTTGCCACAGTTGAAGCATTTGAATGGTAACTTCCATTTTTGATGACTTTTCTTGTCTGGTTATCATTTCGTATGCTATAAGAATCCATGAAGTTCATCCATTGTAAATATGTCAAGGTCTTATCGATATTCCAAGGTAGATACCTTGGAATCATATCTCATTGGTAATGATCTCAACAACTTTTGGACAATAATCTTGTCTTTTAACTCTTCTCCCAATTCTCTTATTGAATTGACTATTTCATCTACTCTTTGAAAATATCATGCAATGTTTTCTTCCTCTTTCATCTCCAGACTCTCAAACTTCCCTCTGTGTGTTTGAAGTTTAGCTTACTTGACCTTTCCATCTCCTTCATAGATGATCTTCAGGTTATCCCAAATTTCCTTTGCTGATTTATAGTGCATCACTTTTACAAATATAGGATTTGCTAATCCTCTAAGAATAGCATTAACAACTCTTGAATTGTCATTGAAGAGATTATTTGCAGCAATATCAGTAGGTGAAGTAGATGGAGAAGTGTAACCATTTTCAACAGATTGCTAGACATCGTATCCAAGGCTCATCAATAATTTTTCATTCTTATACTCCATAAAGCATAATCATTTCCTTTAAAGAATGGTGCTATGTTGGAGGACATTTCTTCTTACTGATCCATTTGATCTCTTTATAATATACCTTCCAGTGGTTAAAATGTGGTGAAGGCACAGACTCTGTTACCAATTTTTGAACTGTGAGTCAATACTGAGAGGGGGGGGGTGAATTAGTATTACTTCTTTTTTAAAAAAACTTTAACAATTATTAATTAACAAATTAATTAATCATAAAAATTGATCAACACGAATGTATTGAATACATAAATTTAAATATAGCAATAACAATTACAAGTTACAATTGTGTGAGAGACACCAATCTCTCTTCTTCTGAGAACCAACTCAAGGAGACACCAATCCCCTGGTTTTAGAGCACCAAATCTAGGAAGCACCAATTCCCTTGTTTTAGAGAACCAATTCTAGGAAGCACCAACTCCCTTGTGAAATAGGCTTTAACCTACAGAGGACTGCAATCCTCCCAAGCTCCTGCCTACCACCCTCACTGCAAAAAAATGTTTACAGTTTCTTTCTTGGAATCTGCTCTTGCTTTTGATCTTTTGATGTAGACTGCAGGGACACTTTCCTTCTTACCATTTTTCTCTGTTTATATAGTCTCTCAAGAGGTATATGATATTGAAACAATGGGTCTTTTTGTAAAAGAAAAAATGAACCAATGTGTCTTTTTAATAATAAAATATTGCACCACTTCATTTAATTAACACAAATGATGACTTTTTTGTTTATTAATTGATTTTAATTTAAAAAGGCATCCCAATCAAACAATGATTTTCATACGAAGATTCTGGAGTGATAAAAACAAATTTTAAACTTCTACGACATGGGTTTTTGTGGAGAACATGGCGAATGTGCAGAGGTTCTTTGAAGACGACTTACCCAGATTTACTGTTGCGGTGTTGGTTGTTTATTTCCTCTAACTACCATTCTTGGACTGACCCAGATTCATATCTACTATGGTTTCCAACAAAACCCCCTAAAACTATTGGTCCGCCTGGTAAAACAGAAGGAAACACACCGCACATAATGCACTATGAAATCTCACCCGAGATAGTTCTTATGGGTGGCTTCAATGCTCAGGTGATTGCATCCCGAGAATGAGTTGGGACCAGGGATTACACTTTGTGATCTTCATTTTTTTACTCTAACATTCATCTTATATTGAATATTCTATCATTCTTATTCATTCATGTAAAATAATAGATCTAACTAAGTCAATCATGCATTTGTCTAACATCTAATCATTGACAGTAAAGGAAATACACAATATTCAATCAAATAACACATGATCTACCGTGGTTCACCCTCTCCTGGGCTACGTCCACAAAGATTTGGCTGCTCTGCTATTTTATTATGGTGTTTCCAAAACTACAATGCCGCACACATTATAACTCCATCAAACGGGTGGAGATCTACAATGAGGCATAATACATCACACCAAGATCCTTAGCCTGTGATATAACCCTCAATATATACCTTATTTCCTCTCCTCGGCTCAACAAATTACAAAATGAGATCAGATTTTACAGATATTCTGAACCACAACCAAAAACCCAAACCAAAACCCATAATAGTCTTCGAACCCCGACCTAGACCTCCTAGGTACCTATTTATACATGTTTTTGGCTTGCCAACCATTACATCCTCTTACCAAAACCCTAACCCTAGCATGGTTAGGTCTTCTTGCATGTGTGCCTCACATGATTTCCTCCTCTGCATGCACTTTTTCTTTCCACGTGCTGCTTTTCCTGCCAACTATATTTCTCCCATGTCATGCGTTTCTCCATAATGGGCCTGCACCCAACAAGCCCCCAACACTGAAATCGTGACTTGTCCCGAGTCACTGCCTAAACCCAACATTTATCACTGCTTGTGCCAGGAGGTCATACATTTCAGTGATTCTCCGGCACTGCACCTGAGACTGATTGCTCCTTTTGGCCATATCTTCCATGAGCTTCGCAGTGCCTGGGTTTTGTCGAAACTCTCCTCCTTCCATGCCTTTTCACTCTACATTTAGTTTTGATGCGTCGATATCGATGACCAACTGCTCTACCTTTTCTTGCAAGGGCTCCAACTGATCCTGTCACGCTATCTTCTGCGCTTGTACTTCCTTTTCCTTTGCCTGCAAAGTCTTCATTTTTGCGACAATATTGATATTTTCTGGCAGTGACATCATTCTCTGTCACTGTTTGACGTATGCTATGGATGCATGTAGTTTTTCCTCCTTCCACTGTTTCTCTTGTAAGATCCCATCCTCTAGAAGCTGTCTCCATAGCAAGGCGCTCTTCTCCAATAGTTATGTCATCATGTGTATGTTCTGCACGATGTTTTCTGCAGAAGATGTCACATCCTGCTCTCTTTTCACTCTGGTTTATGGAGGAGTTATGGGAACTACGTGCTCCTCCAGTTCTTTGATATGGTCCTTGTAATGTTGCATCGTATACCTTATCTTCTACATTTTCTCTTGCGTCGACACTCCTTGTACTCCTTCTCTATCCGAGATGGCTTGGAAAATTGTGTGGACCTGGTTTTCCATTTCATCCACCTTCTTCTCCACCATCTTTTTCTCCTACCCTTCTTAGATAAGTGCCTCCTTCATTGAGGTGTTGTCTTCCTGCACCAATTGTAAGTTTGTCACGTCGGACCTTTCTCTGGACTGAATCTCCTGCGCGTAATTTGTACAACACTTTGGTTGGAATCTTGGGCAATTCCAAGTAAAACATATCAATTTCCTTCAGGGGCCTCTGCATTGTCTCCTCATCTATAAACAACATTTTGGGAGTAATCTGGAAGTTTACACTCCCTTGTGCCATGATCTGCACTGTCTCTCCCATCGGTGCCCCTTCTTTATCTGGCATTGTTCTCTTCTATTGTTGCTACTATGTCCTAACCTTTAACTTCTCCAACGTTGTTTTCACCTCTTGTATTTGCTCCAAAATTGAAGCTTTGTGATTTTCGACGTTTTCCCACATATCTGACAATCGATATTCCATTGTCGTGGCTATCAACTCCACATTGTCTGTCGTCAATGATTTCACCATGGGTTTCTTGTGGGCCTTGACCTTCTTTCTGGAGCCACTTGCTTTCTCCCGTGTTCTATTCTTTTGGGCCTCTGATGGTTCAGATGCTTTTGACATCTGTGTATCCATTCCTATATATCGCCCTTCTCCTTCTTCCATTGACATTTCTTGTGTCTCTATTTGCCTTTCTTCTACGCGCACTTGTTCTATTGTTTCTCTTGTTGTCTTCTCTATGTGTGATGGTCCCTGTGTAGAGCCACGTTGGGAGTTATTATAATTTCTTGTTTTCTTCTGTATGATTGCTCATTTGTTCATTGTTTATTTACTATGCAACCATTGGTTGATAATGCTACATTTGTATAACACTTTCATATTGTGGTTAAAAAGGATTGAATTTCTCTATTACTGATTCACCCCCACTCTCAGTAATCCAACAATTGGTTTCAGAGCAGGTTCCTTCAGGAAACAGTTTAACCATTGGAAGGAGATCATGGATTATTCTGTGAATGGATTACCATTGTTTAATGGTCAGAATGGTTTAAAGTATGAGATGTGGAACATAAGGATGAAATTGTTTTTATAGGCATAGGGGCATTATATTTAGCTATCATTCACTACAAGATATGATAGTTCAAAAAGGGCCAAGACTACAACCAAGAAGGAATTGAAGAAAAATAACAAAATAGCAATGGATTTCATCTGGGAAGGATTACCTAATCCGATAAGAGAAAAGGTTGGTAAATGTTCATCAACCAAAGAAATTTGGGATAAGTTATATGACATATATTCTTCACCCATCACAGATTCCGAAAATGCCAAAGAAGATGAAGGTAAAGATCAAGAATAAATATGTTCACCATGTCAAATAGATTCAGAAGATGAAGAGTGAATAATCAACAAAGATATGTTGTTTTGCTTTAATTGTGAAAAACACAAACATCTTGAAATACAATGCCATGAAGGAAATGAGACAGATTTTTTTTTGAAAAAGAAGACAATTATGAGGCATAATTGATTAGTGCTTTAGATGAACTAAGAGAAGAAAACAAGTCACTCAAGAAAGAATTGATGAAACAAAAAGAAAGTGTTCACATTTTTGAAGAAACCCAATAGGTCATCGAGAACTTAAGAACTCAGCTAGAAGAAGCCAGAAAGATCGAAGAAAATCTTGAATATCAAAAGCAGTGTTTGGAAGCCAACATAGAAGCATAGAAGGAAGAAGTAGAAATGAGAGAAGATATTGACATATCATCTTAAGGAAATAACTAATGATCTAAACTAGCTTGAGTCAGAGTTTGGTCAAGAAGAGAAAGTACTTGAATAAGAAATAATCACATTAAAAATTCATCTTGAAGAAGCGAAGAGAACATAAGAAGTCATGAAGTCTCAGATATTAAAGAAAGAAGAAGAGGTGGAGAAGCTTGAAGAAGAAGTTTTCACATTGAGAAGTAAAATTGTCAAGATCAAAAAGAATGTTGAAGAGACATAAACATCCACATAAGTTACAGAGAATGCAGAGAAGCACTCTAGGTTGCTAGAAAAGAAGAATGAAGAAAATAGAAAGCGTTATACAGAAGTACTCAAAGGAAGGAATCATGGTCAACCAAAACATAAGAAAACTATTGAAGATACATATTCAAGAAGACCATCTGCGTTCAAGCCACAAAGAAGCTTCAATCATGATCATGATCAGACAAGGCATAAATTTAGAAGGACTACACTACAAATAAGACCATTCACTCCTAGGTATGGAAATTTCTTTTATGGTCATTGTTTTTATTGTACTAATTTTGGACATAAGGTTGTAGGGGATTATAAAATAAATGTTCAATCAAGAAGTGCCGATGTGGCCCCATGTAACATTGAGTGTTACAAATGTCATAAATATAGACACATAACCAGTGATTGTAGAAGCATGAACAATACTTCCATGAAAGAGAATACTGATATCAGATATAAGAAAGTATGGATAAGAAAACAAGAATAACATGTGAACAAAGACTAGGTACCAAAAATCACAATATTGGAAATAAAACGAGATGAAAAAAATTCTACAGAGAAAAATAAAGATGTCAGATACAAAAAGGTTTGGAAAATAACTAAAAGAAAGGAAGGACAGGAAAATAAGAAACATGTTCAAGAGATTGTACTTTAAGGAATTGTAGTGAAAGATGAATCCACAGACATAAAGAAAGAAGTCAGAGCTAAGAGAGATAATGAATCTACCAATGAAGATGATGATGAATCTACCAATGAATATGATGATGAATACACATCATAACATGAATTGTTCTGATCCATCCGACTTAGAGACTCCCAGGTAATATGAATATTAGACAGGGGGAGTCTATACGATAGCTGTGACGGACCAAAGAACCATCCTTCGAGCAACTTGCATATTTTGAGAAGACATGTTCAAAGAAGTCAGTTAGCAGAAGTACAATTTGATAGATTAATCAAGACTTCATGATAGTAGAGTGATAAATGGGTCAACATTATGGACAATTGCGCAAGTAGAGTCTTAGACAGTACAAACATAGATGGTTTCGTAAGAAAACTTAGCAGGTTTGGACAGATATATGACAGTGGACGAGAGCATGGATTCATAGATTGGTTCAGAGAGTGGTTCAGAGACAAAGGAACATTATTATAATGGATGATAATTACACAGGAAATGGATTGAACAATGCTAATGGATTCCAATTGACAGATATTTTTTGGACACATGCAGTGCATACAAATGTTCACATTCAAAACAGAGTAATGATAAGAAACAACAATGAAAAAAATCCCTACGAGCTATGGAAAGGAAGCACAAACAACAACCTCTACATCAAGATAACTCAAGGTAGTATTTTATTAATTGAAATTTATGTTGGTGATACGTTTTTGGAAGTACTAATGACAGGTTAAGCCATAAATTTGCAAAGGATATGTATAATGATTTTGAAATGTCATTACTTGGAGAACTATCCTTGTTTTTGGGTATTCAGATATGTCAAAGCAACCAAGGAATTTTTATTTCTCAAACTAAGTATATTAGAGAAATTCTAAAGAGGTTCATAATGGATTATTACAAACTAGTTACCACTCCTATGCAAACCCGTTGCAAGTTGAGAAAATATGATGATTCAAAGTCTACAGAATAGAGGAAATATATGTCAATGATTGGTATCTTACTATATGTGGCAACATCCAGATCTGATGTAATGCAAGAAGTTGGACAAGTGCACGATTTCAAGCAACAACAAAGGAATCACATGTATTAGCAGTGAAGAGGATTTTTAGATATCTTAAAGGAACATAAGAGTTTGGATTATGGTATCCAAAAAGAAATGATCTATCACTTATTTCCTACACAAATGCAGATTGGGTAGGTTGCATTGATGATCGACGAAGCACCAGTGGAGCATCGTTATACTTGGCTTAGTGTTTAGTATCATGGTTAAGCAAGAAACAATCATTGATATCCTTATCTACAACCGAGGCATAGTATATTGCAACAACAACATGTTGTACACAGGTTCTATGGATGAAACAAACTCTGAAAGATATACAGGTTGAGTATGATGATCCCATTCCAATCTATTATGATAATACAAGTGCCATCAATATCCCAAAGAACCCGGTGATGCACTCCAAGACGAAGCACATTCCAATAAAGTATTACTTTCTACGGGAACAAGTTGTAGAGAATAACATCATAGTTTAATATGTGGGCACAAAATAGCAAGTGGCATACATCTTTACAAAACTACTTCCAAGAGAATCCTTTGAGTATCTTCTCTAGAGACTCAGAGTGATTTCTACTCCAAAATGAATGCTTTTGAATGCTTATCTTATATGTCTTAGATCTACACGAGGAAGCACCATAAAGAGGATAATTTAGGTTGAAGGATCAATTTAAGGAAGATTTCAGTCAGGGGGAGTATCCCCAAGGACAATTCGGTTAGGGGGAGCAACCCTAGATGGAAAGATACCTTTTCCATTGATGACAAAGGGGGGGATATTTATTAGATGCAAAGGTAAATTTAAAGGTAAAGGTAAAGGAGGAGCATGAGTGACATGACTTCAGTATTGCATCAGAGTGTTTCCATCAATGCCAAAGGGGGAGATTGTTGATTAATTGGGTTGGTTTTCATTGATGTCAACCCTTGAAGAAAGTCCAGTAGCGAATTTCAGTAGCACAATGGTTTGGGTAATGGAAACAAGTTTGTTTGATGGATAATGGTATGAGTTTTGATATATTTTCAGGTAATACTATTTCATATGGATAGTACATGTCATGCCATTTCTAGGGGAATATGGAATGTCACATAACTCCTCACGGTTAGAGAGTTATGGCCATGTGAAGTTGGAGAAAGGTTTGGGTAATGGACCCAAGTTTGGTTGATGGATAATGGTATGAGTTTTGATATATTTGCAGGTAAGAATATTCTATATGGATAGTAAATTTCATGCCATTTCCAGTGGTATGTGGAGCATCACATAACCCCTCACGGTTAGAGAGTTATGGCCATGTGAAGTTGGAGAATCCTCATGAGTCATCTAGAATCCCCAAAAGGTCAAAGTAGTCAAAGTGGTTTAAGAGATTTTAGAAGATAAATAACAAAATGAAGTGATGAGTGTACCATAAGTCAAAGTGAATACAAAAGAAATTATTTAAATAATAAAGTTAGTGGAGAAATTACTAAGTTGACAAGTGGTTAGAAGTGGGTTAACCCTAAAATAAGGAAAGTAGGTTAAAATGGTTAAAAGGTAACCCCTTGAAGAAGATACATGAAAGTATAAATAAGAGGAAAGACTCTCTCATTTTAATCACACTTGTGCATATTGAAAATATACAGGTGACTTAGGTAACCAAAGGATATCTAAGCTGAATTTCAGAGCGAAGGTGAAGTAAAGAATGTTAAAGTTTAAGATATTATTAGGTTACTTTCAATTTACTAGATAACAATAGCATAGACAGGATCACTGAGAGAAACACAATCACAAGAGTACACAAGCATTTATCCTAGGAAACCCTCAAGGGGAAGAAAACCCAGCCAAACGTCCTTAATATAGATAGCCAATACAATGCCAAGATAATGAACTAGACAACAAAGAATATCCAACACTGAGAAACACGCCTCTCTCTCTTCCTTCTTCCAACAACTAACAACTGTAAATTCCTTCAAAACTTGTGCACTAGATGAGTGAGCTGAGTGTGTGTCTAAATGAGGCTCTGACCTCTCTTATTTATGCAATTTTGGCACGTGTGGAGGTGTCTCTTCACTAGTAGGGCCGACTTCTTCTTCTGGGTGGTTATAACCACCTTTAATATATTATGGGGCCGACTTCTTATTTAGCCTATTACAATTAGGGTTTGACCAATCCACAAAAGGGGATTTGGTCATTTACAATACTCGACATGATCAATCCACAAAAGGGGATTGATCTAATAAATAATAAATATATTTTATCTTTATCCACAAAAGGGGATAAGAATATTCTTTGCAGTTACACAATATTTTAACACTGCCTCTTAACAAGAAGGATATTCTTTATCTTTTGACAGGTCACTGGATGTCGACATCAACTAGGTAGCAACATCCACTGTATAACATTATCAACTCGGCAACATCATCAACTGGGTAATCATCATTAACTAGATTACTGGAGGCATCCACTTGGTCATCTGACATCATGATCATTGAATGGCATATCTATAAATCATCGGAAGTTTTGTTCTCTTTATCTTCGCTCAAAAGATACTCTTTTTTTCTTTCATCTTCACGTAGAAGATACTTCTTACTTATCTTCACATCGAATATATCTTATCTTCTCACAAAAGATGTCTTATCTTCACACAAAATATACTCTATGAGTTTTTCCTTTCCTTTTATGTTCTCCCTTCTCTTGTAGTCATATATCTCACCCATCCACTGGGGAGGACTACTACCATAACTTCACTCCTAGTCATCCCACATGAACTAGAGAAGCTAAGATGCTAGCCTAGGCAAGACTAGACTCCCTTTCCATGATCCACGTAGGATCACGACACAAACCTCAAGAGCCAACTAACCATTCCACATGGTCAAGGTTTGTGTTCCAGGCTACTCAATCCTTGGCTAGAGGAGAGTATCTGCCCACCGCCCCTTGGAGAAACATCCACATTCCTCTCTATGAGGGTGGTCACACTCCTCTCTACGAGGGTATTCTAACATTTACCTAGAGTATCCAAAACTCAACACTTGGACAGAGGCCAACCTTGGAAAATTTCTCATTCCCCTTCTCTATGAAGGTCTACTTGTGGGATTGCTCATTCCTTCTCTATGAAGGTATTTTCTCTTTCTCCTTCTCTACGAAGGTCTAACTATGGGATCTGAAAAAATCTCTTGTGGTACAAAACATTTCCATGGTATAATACCATGCTACCCATCTGTTGGGCACCATCCATCTACTGGATAACTTTCATCTTGATCAAAATATCTGGGCACCATCCATCTGCTTTTCTAACTGCATCAAATCGCGATCCTTCATTTCGAACTCGGAGACATGGCTCCCTCTTGCACCAAGATAATAACTTCTAATCATCATCCTTGAAGTTTTCTTCTGTAATATCCTGGGTGCCTTATTGAGTTCAAATATTTCTTTATTTCTGTCTTCATACGAGATCAACCTGCTCCCTCTGCATCTATAAGAACGGTACTGGAGCAACCTGTAGGTACCTGCATCTCATCCACTATATCTGAGTATCGATCTTTTTCTTCATCTTGAATATTTTTGTTCTGCATCTTTAGGAGCCTCCTGCTCCTACATAAATACTGGATATTGTCTGGTCTTTATTGACTGTCACCATATCATACGTCCTTCTCATGTTGTATGCAAGTCATGGCATAAGTTCTTTCTTCCGAGACTTGTAAACTTACTTACAATATGATAATTTCTTTGTCACTCTCATGAGTGATCATAGATAAAATAAATATTTTATCTCTTTCTTCATCCTCTTGTTTGATACTTCCTTCATAAGTCTGCATAGACATTGAAATAAAACAAGGTTAATTAACATTCTCACAAAAAAACTAATTTGTAATGATAAAGTATTAAAGTAAACAAGATACTAAAAATAAACATGAATACTTATCTTTTGTTGTTGTGTGGGGAGGATCCATGGACTCCACCATTTGCTATCAACTATCTTCAACTTAAAGTACATAATCCTTAATTTCTGCTAAAGCTTTTTTTTTAGGGAGGAGATTCCTCTTCCTCTGCCACATGTGCTTGATGATTTCTTTTCCCTTTTCCTTGAGGATAGTCATAGGAAAAGTGTCCCAACTTTTGACAGTTGTAGCATCTGATCTTTGAAACATCTCTCCTCTTATCTGAAACTCTTACGGAGTTAGATTCTTTATTGTTCCTCCTTAAGGAACTTATTTTTTTCTTTTGAACTGTAAGAGCTTCCTCTTCGTCAACAATTAATCTCTTTCCTTGTTCTGCAAATCTAGATTCTTCGTGTGTGCAATCTGCCCATAACCTATCAAACTTGAGTAACTTGCTTCTTGCACACACTCCTTGTACAAAGGGAATCCAAAATGTTGGAAACCCATTTAGGGTTGTGGTTACAAGTTCTTTGTCACTAATGACATCTCCAATAGATGCAAGCTGATCTCTAAAATGAGAAACTCTCATAAGATAGGATGTGACAAATTCTGAGTTGTCCATCTTCATATTACGAAGCTGATTTCTTAAGGCAAGATTCTGGCTAATATCTTTGCTTTCATATAATCTGTTGAGTGCTTCATAAATTTTCCTTGCCGTCTGTAGTTTGGATATATGAGGGATCAAGTGATCTTTTACTGAATCTGAAACGATTCTCTTTGATCACTTTTCATTCTTCTTATGCTTGGTCTTTTGCTCTTCTTCATTTGGTTCTGGTACACCCACTGTAACATGTTATAGGAGATCATTCTCTTCTAGAATCATCTGCAACCTATGCTTCCAAGATCTAAAGTTTCTAGATCCTTCCAGCCTATCTTCTACCCTCATGTTGGTAGCCATTCTTTCTTGTAGTAGAGACCCTAGCCCTCTAGGCTATAGAAATAATAAAAAAATCAAATTACTTGGATCTGAAAACTAAACTCACCAAAAGATGCGTTGGACTGAGGCGAGTATGCTGGTACAATTAGATTTCTAAAAATCCAAATTTTGACCCTTGAAACTGGACCAACAGTTTTATGGACTGGTGCTTTTGGTTTTCTGGTACTTCTGGTTTTCTGGTACTTTGTGAAAACTAGGGTTTCACTTTTTGGGAGATCTAGCCACTGAAAATGTGTGTTGAAGATGCCAAAATGTTCCTTGAGTTAGAGAGCACCTTTCTAGATGGATTTGGGGCTAAAAACCTTCTTCAATAAAAGCCCTAATTTTCATGTACGACAACAGTGACATTTTTCTGTTTCTTGTGAAAGATGCTCTCTTTAGCTTAGCTCTGATACCATGTTAAAGTTTAAGCTATTATTAGGTTACTTTCAATTTACTAGATAACAATAGCATAGACATTATCACTGAGAGAAACACAATCACAAGAGTACACAAGCATTTATCCTGGGAAACCCTCAAGGGGAAGAAAACCCAGCAAAACTTCCTTAATATAGATAGCCAATACAATTCCAAGATAATGAACCAGACAACAGAGAATATCCAACACTGAGCAACACACCTCTCTCTCTTCCTTCTTCCGTAAACCGACAACTGCAGCTTCCTTCAAAACTTGCGCACTAGACGAGTGAGCTGAGTGTGTGTCTAAATGAGGCATTGACCTCTCTTATTTATACAATTTTGGCACGTGTGGAAGTGTATCTTCATTAACAGGGCCAACTTCTTCTTCTGGATGGTTATAACCACCTTTAATATATTCTGGGGATGACTTCCTATTTAGCCTATTACAATCAGGGTTTGACCAATCCACAAAAGGGGATTTGGTCATTTACAATACCCGACATGATCAATCCACAAAAGGGGATTGATCTAATCAATAATAAATATATTTTATCTTTATCCACAAAAGGGGATAAGAATATTCTTTGTAGTTACACAATAGTTTAACAAAGAAGGTTGAAATTCAAGGGAGGATAAATTGTTTTGATGATGCTTTCTAAGGTATGTTATTTGCAGGTCATCTCACCATTTTCGCAATAAATTTTTTTCTAGAATGATTCAGACTGTGAAATTGGGAGGACATTGAGGAAACATATTCAAGTAGTTGTGATACAAATTTCAGCTTGTGGGTCGTTGTATTTTTGGAGTTACATATCGTGGAAAATAGGGTTTGTGGGTAGTCCTGAAACTAGTTTAAAACAAGTGTTTCAGGTAAAAACGTCATAACTTCTTCATAATGAATCCAAATTTAGTAAGACCAAATGTATTGGTTAGAGTATAGTATGTAGTACATTTTGTAATTTTTTCATATCCATACAACAAATATTTCGTGCAGGGCACACTCTACAAGTTCTCTCTCTAGAATAAGCTAGAATTCAACAAGGTATGCCATTTTTGTTATAACTCCTTTTTTGAGAGGTTCCAAGTAGTGAAGTCTGGAGGAATTGCATAAAATACACTGAAGAACATTGTGTACCATTTTTAGATCTTTATTCATTACAGGTACATAGTTATGATTATTTCAAGTTAGGGTTGTTGACTCATCCAAAATTAGTCATGTGAGTCTAAAGTAAAGTTTGATGAAAATGTTAGTCTCTTGTTGTTAAAGTTAAGGATTTGCAGGTATGTGATCTTATAGAACAAGTCTATTACAAAGTTACAAATCATATTTGGATGATGAAATTGATGAGGGATTTTGGTCGAGGTACATGTTGGGTACATGGTTGAGACAAGTAGTTGATGAGTTGGCACATACATGAGGTGTATAGTTGATGATGTTCATACATATTGACGAGTCATATTTGATGAGTAGTTGATAAATGATTGGTACGTACTTGGTACATGGTTGGAGGCACTTGTTAGTAGTATTGTTGACACATGGTTTATGGATGATGTAGCATACTTGTATTGGTATATTATTAGAAGCACATATTGATCTTGGTGATGATTATGAGTTGTTGTGTTATGCTTGGTTGATGCACATATTTGAGAGTTGTCTTGGTGATTGATCTTGGTGAGTAGATACTATTTGATTGATATGATTGATGAGACAGGTTGTTGTGATAGGTTGTTTGGACAGGTTGTTGTGATAGGTTGTTTTGATAGGTTGTTGTGACATGCTATTTGTACAGGTTTGGTGCATGGTTGATGCACTTGTTTATGGTATAGGTTGATTACAGGTTGTTTGGTACAGGTTGGTGCATGGTTGATGCACTTGTTTATGGTACAGGTTGATTACAGGTTGATGCATGGTTCAGGTTATTGGTACAGGTTGTTTGGTGCAGGTTGATTGGTACATGTTTACAACATTATATCTCACAGTGATAGTGTGATAGTGGTTCCATCATTCTACTTCTACATCAGGGTGGTTGGATGGGGAAAGGAAATTTGGTTGTATCCACCTTTCGGTTGTAGCCAGGGAACATAGGGGGTTGTAGCCTCCTTCTGGTTGTAGCCAGAGAATTGGGGAGTTGGATCTTCCCTCAAGTTGTAGCTTGAGAAACTAGGGGGTTGGAGCCTCCTTCCAGTTGCAGCTGGAAAACAAAGGAAGTTGGTGCTTCCAATGAATGTAATTCTTAAATACATATAAGAAAAATCATTCTGTGGTTTTCTCCCGCTTTGGGTTTCCACGTAAAAACACCGGTGTATTGTGTATGTGTATGATTGCTCATTTGTTCATTGTTTATTTACTCTACAACCATTGGATGATAATGTTACATTGATATAACACTTGCATATTGTGGTTAAAAAGGATTGAATTGATCTATTACTGATTCACCCCCCCTCTCAGTAATCCAACAACCACAAACATTGTGAAAAAAATGGGCATCAATTTCAACGATTTAGATATGGAACCCCTCCAGGTTCCTCAAAATGAAAATATATCCTCCCCCTAATTGCTGGTTATACTTCTCTCTCATTTTGAAAGTCGTCACTGGTACTATGTATCACAAATTTACCAACATATATCTAACAAGGAAAATATATTTTCGAATTCTAATGTAAATACTTCAATAGTTATTTATCTCTTTAGAAGTATATCCCGGGCTCCTGGCCCGATGAAACACATGTTCTACAACTGGGTTGGTTTCCAAAGTGGCAGCCTAGCTATAGAACAAATGCATTTTTTCCTATATATTTTGTTAAATTTGGCAGCATCAACAATCATTCTTCAATGAGAGGCCATGTGGGCCACCCTGAGGCTAGCTAGGGAGATTTGGAGAATCAACTAGTCTTATGAGGTATTGAAAAAATCAAGGGGGAACGTACAACCTCTATTAGTCAAACCAAAAGTCAAGATGAATGATATGCTATATGATCTTGTGACTCTAGCCAAGGCAAAGGAAGAATCCTTTTAAGTCTAAGACAAAATTCAAGATGTAAGTCTAATGCAAAAGTCAGGGGGAACGCACAACCTATGTGAGCATAGACAATCTAGTGAAACATTCAGGGGGAATGTACAACCTCTATGAGCATAGATAGACTAGTGAAAAATTCAGGGGGAACATACAACCTCTGTGAGCCTAGTCAAGCCTTGTGAGCCATGAGCAAAAGTCAAGGCATCTAGAAAAAGTTAGGTTGAATGTACAATTCCTATGAGCTAGAAACAAACAATATTCCTTAAATGTATTGAAAATAATGTAAATGTATTGATCTAGTGCGTTGGAACATGTAACCTTATCCATCATGAAAATAAAGTCGAATTGAATGTCTAATTCAACTTGTCTAACTCAAGTTGTAAAAGTCGAGTTTGAAGTGTCAAACTCAAGTTGAAAATTCAAGTTGCATGTCGAGTTGCATGTCTAGTTGCAGGTCGAGTTGGCATGTCAAGTTGCATGTTGAGTTGTATGTTGAGCTGACATGTCAAATTGTCATGCCATGCATAATCCAAGTCTCAAGGGCGAGTTGCCATGCAAATTTTGAGTCAAGTCAAGACATGCAGGCTCTTACTAATTCAAGTTCACTCTCCTGTGCCTTTTATATACATAGTTCGACCCCTCTTCCTCATTCACTTGTTATGCAATGCAAGAGTGAAGGAGACACGGTAATGAAGTAGTCTAGTATTGTTGATTATTGTGTTACATCGTGAACAAGAGAGGGAAACATATGATATTACTATTGTATGCTATTCTACACAATGGGTAAAGGATAATGAATAAGTGCTTGTGTATATCAACAATAAAATATAGTGAATAGTGTTGGTTTATATCAGCAGTAAAAGACAGTGAATAGTGTTGGTTTATATCAATAGTAAAAGACAATGAATAGTGTTGGTTTATATCAATAGTAAAATACAATGAATAGTGCTGGTTTATATCAACAGTAAAGGACATTGAAGTTTTTGTTTTTTTGTTGGTCACAAAGTCATGTACTTTTCATGGTGGTTTATTGTATATGATCTTACAAATTATTTGCATTAAAGGAATATTGTTTGTTGGGGTTTTTCTCCCTGTATAGTGTTTCCCTAGGGTATATGTGTTGCTGATGTTTATGCTTATAGATCGACATGGTTATTGCTATTCAATTATGATTCTGTTTTGTTGAAATGTATTTAGTTGGAATCAATGTGTTGAAGAAATTAAAGAATTAATCCACAGATTAAATCAAGCCCCATAATTTAACATGGTATTAGAGATAAGGGTGTGAAAGAGCTTGTTGAAGTGTAGGAATAATGTACACAGAGATCCAAGAGAGCTTGATTGGTTTCCAAGGTGATTTCCATGGCATCCTCCACTTCTATTAGGGCCGAGGATAGGCTTGAACGAGCTTCCAACTTCTATGTGTGGAAGCTTAGGATAATGAATATCTTGCAGGAGCATGATCTTGAGTAATATATGAGCTCAATAATGGAGGAACCCACCTCTAATGTAGGAAGAGTGACTTTTGGGAAGAATCAAGCAAAGACCAAGCGAATTATCTTTGACTCAGTCAAAGAAAATATAATGCCAGCAATGAATTCATTAATGACTTCCAAGGAATGTATGGATACCTTGGTAAATTTGTATGAGAAAAATGCACCAAGTTAGAAGAGGACACTTACGCACAAGCTTAAGTATTTGAATATGGAGAAAGGTGAATCAATGGCATCTTTCTTTTCCAAGATAGCCCAGATAAGAGATCAACTCTTGGTCACATGTGCCATAGTGGATGATGATGACTTAGTGCATGCCATATTTGATGATGTTCCTTCTTCATGGGATACTTTCTTATCTAGCGTTAGTGGGAGAGAGATTCAACCCACGTTTGAGAGGTTATGGCATGATTTTCTCCAAGAGGAGAGTCACATTTCTACTAGGAGCGAGCCATCCAAAGAAGAGAATTCAACAATAGCATCAAGATTCAAGGGAAAGAAGAAGGTCACTTTCCAGAAAGGCTCTCAGAAGAAGATAAATACTAAAGATACATTTAAAGGCAAGAATATTAATACATCTAAGATTAAATGCTTTAATTGCAATAAATTGGGTCACTTTGCTAGAGACTGTTTGGATAAGAAGAAAGTTCTAAGGAAAGGGAAACATCATGCCTCAATTGTTGAGGATGATGAATCCAAAAGAAATCAGAAAATTCCTTCTAATGAAAGAGAAAATAGAAAAGAATATTACTTGGTTTCTTCTTTATCCAGTACAATTATCACAAGGCCGAAAAATTGGTTAGTAGACAGTCGTGCATCAAAGCACATGATAGGATACAAGGAGATCCTTTCAGATTTCAAGAAGAAATCTTTTGCAGAGCAAGTTGAGCTTGGGGATGACAAATGTTAAAATATAGAAAGAGTAGGATCTATCTCCTTCAGATTGGAATCTGGGGCAATGCTTCATGTTGATGAAGTATTATATGTGCCAGGGCTCAGGAATAATCTATTATCAGTTGCAACCCTTGAGTAAAAGGGATATTGGGTGATCTTAAAGGATAGGACGAAACTATTGTGGGCTAAAGGTAGCCACCTGAGTACAACATAACCTATTGGGACTCACAGAGGAGGACTATATGTTGTGAAAAAATAGTCAATTCAAGCATTATCTCATGATGTGACTAGCCCCAACGAGTTGTGGCACAAAAGGCTTGGTCCTATTCATTACAAAGCACTTCCAGATCTGCAGAATATGGTATGTGGCACACCCTCTATTTCTTTTAGTAAAAATGAAATTTGTAAAGGATGCATGCTTAGTAAAAACATAAAGAAAGAATCTCCTAGTAGTGATAGTAGAGTTTAGGGAATCTTATATCTGGTTCATAATGATGTGTGTGGTCCCATGTCATCTCCCTCTCTTAGTGGATTCTTGTATTATGTAATTTTTATTGATGATTACTCTAGAAAATGTTGTATCTATTTCCTTAAAGCGAAAAGTGACACATTTGATAAGTTTAAAGAATATAAAGCCTTTATTGAAAAGCAGACATGGAAACACATCAGAAATATTAGAATAGACAATGGAAGAGAGTTTGAATCTCTCAAATTTGAGGATTTCTACAAGGAAGCAGGAATCAAGATATAGTTGACCATGCCATATAAGCCTAAGCAAAATGGTGTTTCTGAGAGGAAAAAAAAACAATATGTGAAGCAATGAAATCCATGATGTTTGACTAGGATCTGCCAAATTCCTTATGGGAAGAAGCTACCTCCACTACTGTGTATATTTAGAACAAGTTTCCTCATGCTATATTGAAGGAAAAGGCTCCTGAAGAGGTCTTCTCAGGGACCAAACCTGAAGTAGGGCATCTAAGGATATTTGGGTTTCCAATATATATTCATGTCTCTAAGAAAAAGAGGACAAATATGGAACCCTCGAGAAAGAAAGGGGTTTTTGTGGGGTACAATGAGAAATCCAACACTTACATGATATATGTACCATGTTAGAGGCATATATAGGTAATAAGGGATGTGACTTTCCATGAGGATGTCGCATTCATGAAATACAAAGAGCTACAAGAGGAATCAGAAGCAGTTCAACCAGCTTCACCCTCTTCTGAAAAATGAAGAGTCAGATGATCAGAGGGAGGAACCTCATGAAGGGCCAAGTGATGAGTCCCTATAACCTGCCGAAGAGTTGGAAATAACTCTTGAAGAACCTCCAATCAAAAGGAATCCATGATGGCTTAAAGAAATAATGCAAGAAGAAAAAAATATAGTTGATCCCAAAGGAACTTTTAGGGAAAGTAAGAGGCCTCATAGATATGGAGGCTATGTTACATTGATGACTAGCATTAGTGATGCCGAGCCTTATTCATTTGAAGAAGAAGATAAATTACAAGTGTGGAAGGATGCCATGCTTTAGGGATACATGCCTATTCTAAAGAATAATGTATGGGACATTGTACCAAGGCCAAAGGACAAATCAATGGTCTCTTCCAAATGGATCTATAAGATCAAACATGTAACCGATGGGAGTGTGGAAAAGTTCAAAGAAATATTTGTAGCCAGAGGCTTCTCTCAAAAAGAAGGAATTGACTACGACAATAATTTTTCCCTTGTAGCCAGGTATAACTCCATTCGAGTTATTATTGCATTAGATCCAGTTCTTGGTTGGAAACTACATCAAATGGATGTAAAAACAACATTCTTGAATGGAAATATTGAACATGAGGTCTTTTTGGAACAACCATATGGTTTTGTATTGCATAACAAAGACACTCATGCATGCAAGATAAGGAATTCCTTGTATGGTCTTAAGTAGGATCCCAGAGTTTGGTATGATAGGATTGATGGCTTTCTTAAAAGCCCGGGCTTTCAGAAAAGTGATGTTGATACGAATTTGTACTTCAAGGTAACATAGAACCAACCTGTTATATTAATCATGTATGTTGATGATCTCTTTCTGAAAGTAGATGAAGGGATAATAGCCTGGTGTAAGAGGGATATAATCTCATAATTTGAGATGAAAGACTTAGGTTTGATGCATTACTTCCTAGGATTGGAAGTCTGGCAGAGTCAGGGTGAGATATTTATGGCACACGATAAATACACAATGGATGTGTTAAAGAGGTTTGGTACAATGGATTGTAAATCCATGTCTACTCCGATTGTTACCAACCCGAGGAAGTTGCATGATTCTGATACAGGTTCATATTTGGTGGATCTCAACATGTATATCCAGTTGATTGGATCATTGATGTATACGATCCATACCAGGCCAGATATATGATATGTAGTGATTGTAATGAGTCAGTTCATGGTGAACCAAGACAAAGACATTGATGGTAGCAACACACATGTTGAGATATCTCAAAGGGACCATTAACTATGGTTTGAGATATACATCCAGTGGTGGTTTGTTTCTTCATGGGTATGCATATGCTGACTGGGCAGGAAACCCAATTGACCAGAAAAGTACTTTCGGATACTGCTTCAACTTAGGATCCTCTATGATATCATGGTTAAGCAGGAAACAAGGATGCATTGCACAAAGTACAACAAAGGCTGAGTACATTGCAACAAGTGATGATATCAAGGAAGTAGTATGGCTAAAAAAATTGGTTTCTAGGTTGTTTGGTGATAAACTAGAGACGACGGTGGTTCATTGTGATAATAAACTATGCATAAAGCTAACATAGAACCCAATATTTCATGACAGGTCAAAGAACATTGACATGAAATACCATTACATTAGAGACATGGTCCAGAGAAAAAATGTAAAGCTACAATACATAACCACGATCGAGCAGGTAGCTTATATCCTGACCAAGCCATTTCCATTAAGGCAGTTTGTGCAGTTGAGAGGCAAGATTGGGGTGGTTGAGAATGACTCCCTCGTTGAGAGGGAGTTTTAAATTTGGCAACATCGATATTCATTCTCCAATGAGAGGCCATGTGGGCCACCCTGAGGCTAGCTAGGGAGATTTGGAGAATCAATCAGTCTTCTAAGGTATTGAAAAAAGCTAGGAGGAACGCACAACCTCTATAATTCAAACCAAAATTCAGGATGAACGAGATGATATATGATCTTGTGAGTCTAGCCAAGGTAAAGGAAGAAGCCTTGTAAGTCTAAGACAAAAGTCAATATGTAATTCTAATGAAAAATTCAGGGGGAACATAGAACTTCTGTGAGCATAGACAGTCTAGTGAAAAATTCAGGGGGGATGTACAACCTTTGTGAGTATAGATAGACTAGTGCAAAATTCAGGGGGAACATACAACCTCTGTGAGCCTAGTCAAGCCTTGTAATCCATGAGAAAAAATCAAGGCATCTAGCAAAAGTTAGGTTGAATATACAATTCCTACGAGATAGAAACAAACGATGTTCCTTATGCAAATAAGATAAATGTATTGATCTAGTGAATTGACACGTGTAACCTTAACCACCATGAAAATAAATTCGAGTTGAATGTATAATTCGAGTTGTCTAACTCAAGTTGTAAAATTCGAGTTTGAAGTGTCAAACTCAAGTTGACAAGTCAAGTTGCATATTGAGTTGCATGTCTAGTTGCATGTCGAGTTGCATGTCTAGTTGCATTTCAAGTTGCATGTCTAGTTGCATGTCGAGGTGGTATGTCAAGTTGTATGTCCAGTTTCATGTTGAGTTGGCATGTCGAATTATCATGCCATGCATAAGACAAGTCTCAAGGGTGAGTTGTCATGCAAATTTTAGTCAATTAAATACATGCAGGCTCTTACTAATTCGAGTTCACTCTCTTATGCCTTTTATATACAGAGTTCGACCCCTCTTCCTCATTCACTTATTATGAAGCACAAGAGTGAAGGAGACATGGAAGTGAAGGAGTCTAGTATTGTTGTTTATTGAGTTACATAGTGAACAAGAGAGGGAAACATATGCTAGTACTGATGTATGTTATTCTACACAGTGGGTAAAGGACAACAAATAAGTGTTATATCAATAGTAAAATACAATGAATAGTGTTGCTTTATATCAACACTAAAAGATAGTGAATAGTCTTGTTTTATATCAACATTAAAAGACAATGAATAGTGTTGGTTTATATCAACTATAAAAGACAGTGAATAGTGATGGTTTATATCAACAGTAAAGGACAATGAATTTTTTGTTGTTTGCTGGTCACACAGTCATGTACTTTTCATGGTGGTTTATTGTATATGAGCCTACATATTATTTTTGTTGATAATGAGAGGGGGGTGAATTAGTATCAAGTACAATTTAAAAACAAAATTCAACTTATACTTAAACCATTCAATTATATCCAATGAGAAATGAACAAAAATATAAGAGTTACACCAATACACCACAATACACCATGCACAATATATGAGAAATAATCAGTAGTTTTTATTCAAGGGAAGTAATGACTTCCAAAGTTAGCTACAGCTTCCAAATGTAAAGGGAGGGATAAAACTCCAAGAGGAAGATACAATCCTCCAATATAAAGAGAGAGTTTAACTCTCCATCCTTTCCCCTTCATTCCACCCAAGAATATATGAGAGATAATAAAACTTTACATTAAATCATGACCATCAACCAACCATCACATAAAACCTGATAATGCTTCTTGAGACTTCTTCAATTTCTACAATTCTTCAATTCTTGGAATAATATGATCCTGTAGATAATATTACTCAATGTATTCTCTGAAACTTCTCCAAGTTTCACTCCTTGAATCCTCCCCAAAAGGAAGTTATAGAAAGAATGGTAGACTTTATTCAATTCTGGTTTATTTAGAAGACCCAACTTGTAAAGAATGCCCCACACTCAATATTTAACATCTGATTCTGAAACTCTCACACAAGAAAATCAAGTCCGTACTCTTTCCAATGGAAGTGGTCCCACTTCATTTGGATTCTTTATGAATAAGTTATGACTGTTTTACCCGGAACACCTGTTTATTGACTAGCTTCAGGACTGGTCACAAACCCTATCTTCCACAGAGTGTATCTCCATAATTATAGAAAATCAAGAGCTGAACTTTTTACCAGAGGTACCTTGATATGTATTCTCAATACCATAGTGATGTCACCATCTGAATCAGTCTAGAATTTTTTTTTATAGAAAAAATGGTAAGATGACCTGAAAATAACATACCTTAGAACACATCACCAAAAGACTTCATCCTCCCTTGAAATCCGGCCTTCTTTTGCTTCTTATTTCCTTTGAAATTCAACTTGTATCAAAATGAATGTATAATGATGTTTATTTGTAAAATTTATGTCACTTCATTTAAACATTAGGGCCGACCTGACACTTTCTTATTTTGTAATTCTTTTCTTTAATTATCTCCAGGGCCTACATGTACTTCCTTCTTCAATTCACTTTGTCATCTTCAAAAATTCATTTCTCCTCAACCATGAGGATCCACGTGATGT
>ML787545.1:556811-580733 GCA_009831015.1 Picea engelmannii | reverse complement strand
CTATGCTCATAGTTTCATTTAGTTTTTATTTAATTCTTGTTAGTAGCTTTGTTGTTTTCTTTCTAACCTTTTACCATGCAGCTGTCATGACTAGCAGAGCCCAACTAGGCATGTAAGCACTCACTTTTTGCTCATCAAACGACGAAAAGAGTGCAAACACATGTTTCTTCTTCTTATCTTGTAGAGCGAGTGTGTATTCTTCATTGCTATACTGATTTTGCTTTATTATCCATGTCCTTTTCTGAGGTTCCTGTATGTGATTGTTGTTATTCTATTGCGTTTCTCTAGGAGGGATTGTCATTCTTCAATCTTTGGCCATGTGTCCAAAGTTGTTACATTTGTAACATTCCACTTCAGTTCTCAAAGATTCAAACCTGTTGTAACTTCTTCTTTGTGTTTCACTAGGCCTTCTTGTATAACCCTTTTGTGTATGACTTTCAAAGTTGTTTATGTTCCTGTTGTTAGCTCTACAATTCACATTTTTATGTCCAAAATTATTACATGCATAACATAAACCAAAAAATATAGTTTGATACCTGGGAGTTGAAGATCTTCTTAAACGAGGTGCTCTTATGAATCCTTCTTCTTCTCGAGGCCTATCTATCTGTCGTTGATTCTAAAATATGAATCTTCTCGGTGGAGGATTTTCTCTGTAATCTTCCTTGTATATCTTCCTATCCCCTTTGATTGTTTCTACATAGCTTTTTGGATATGTTTCTTGCTCTGTTGTTCTAGAGCTTGATCACTTTTCTATCTGATTGTATCCAAGTCCGGACTTGTCAAGATGAGATTTTTGACTGCTGATAATGTCATCCAAAATTTTTGAGATATTCTGCATATTTTTCTTTTGAATATCCTTTCTTAATGTGACAATTTCTGCTTCCAAATTTCCAATGATCCTGTCCTTTTCTTCTAGTTGTTCTTTGAGTGTTTCTTCAATTCTTTTATCTTCTTCTATTTGAACCTTCAAATTTGTGATCATTTGTTCTAGTTCTTGAGTGTCTTTTTTCTTGTCTAGTTCCTCTTGTAGTTTCTTGTTTTTATTGTTTTCTCTTATGATAACTTTTATGGCACACATCAATTCTTCTTGGTAGTCAACTTCTACCTCTTCAATTTCTTCTTCGAATTCTTCATATTTTTCTTCGGCTTCTTCATATTCTTCTTCAGAGTCTTCTTTATCAGAGTCTTATACTGCCATGAATAAGACTCTTCCCGTATCACTGTCACTGACTTCATCTTCATCTGATGATGAGATGTATTCTTTGGTGCATAAGATTTTCTTGAAAACTTTCTTTGCAGTTCTTTTTCCTTTACATGTTTTTGTTTTTTTTCCTTTTGAGTAATCTTCATCATTTCTCTTTTTCTTATGAGGAAATTTGTTAGCAAAATGACCAATACCATCACAATTAAAACAAATTAAATGAATCTTACCTCTATACCTACCATCGGTTCCTTTGTTCAGTCTTTTGATGAAGTTGGCCACTTCTTCATCATCTTCTGAGACGTCACTGTTGTTGCTATGTTCTTCTTGTTGCTTTGATCTTTTGGATGCTTTGAAAGATGCTTCTTTTACATCTATATTTTCTTGTTCAGTTTTCATTTCATATGCTGTGAAGATTCCATGCAGTTCGTCCATGCTTATTGAGTTTAGATCTGATCTTTCTTCTAGTGTTGATATCTTAGGGTCAAATCTCATAGGAAGAGATCTTAGTACCTTTTGAACAATTACAGAGTCTTTGATTTCTTCTCCCAATCCTATGATTTCATTCACTATTTCATCGACTCGTAAGAAGTAGGCTGCAATATTCTCATCTTCCTTCATCTTTAGTTGTTCGAACTGACCTATGTAAGTTTGAAGCTTTGCTTCTTTGACTTTTAAATCTCCTTCATAAATATTTCGAAGCTTATCCCAAATATCTTTAGCAGATTTACAATGTGCAACTTTGGTGAATACCGTTTCACTGAGACCATTCAGAAGTGCATTTGTGGCTTTGGAATTATTATGACCGAGTTTCACTACTTTCTCATTTGTTGTTGGAACTGCTGGTGTTGTGTATCCATCTACAATTGATTGGCTAATTTCAAATCCTTGTGCCTGTATATATGTCTTCATCCTTATGCTCCAAAAAACATACTTTTGTCCATAAAACTATGGTATTCCATGTTTATACAAGTTGTTTCTCTCCATGATCTACCTTTCAGTGGTTAAAATGATTTCTCAAGGAACCTGCTCTAATACCAATTGTTGGATTACTGAGAGGGGGCATGAATCAGTAATAGAGAAATTATAATCCTTTTTAAACCAAATAATCCAAGTGTTATATCAATGTAGAATTATCATCCAATAATGAGAAATGAACAAATGAACAATAATACGCATACACAATACACCAGTGTTTTACATGGAAACCCAAAGAGGGATAAAACCACATAATTCTTTTTCTTATATGTCTTGAAGAATTACATTCATTGGAAGCACCAACTTCCTTTGTTTTCCAGCTGCAACTGGAAGGAGGCTCCAACCCCCTAGTTTCTCAGGATACAACCTGAGGGAAGATGAAAATACCTAATTATATGTCTATAACCAAAAGGAGGCTACAACCCCCTATGTTCTCTGGCTACAACCACCTGTCCTTGCCCCGTCCAACCACCCTGAAGTAGAAGTAGAATTATGAAACCATTGTCACACTATTATTGTGAGATATATTGTTGTAAACCTGTACCAATAAAATTGAACCATGCATCAACCTGTACCTCAACCTATAATCAATATTTACCATAAACAAGTGCATCAACCATGCACCAACCTGTACCAAACAACCTGTAATAAACTTGTACCAACTCATCAACTACTTGTCTCAACCATGTACCCAAATCCCTCATCAATTTCGTCATCCAAATATGATTTGTAACTCTGTAATAGACCTAGTGTATATGATCACATACCTACAAACCTTTCCTAACTTTAACAACAAGAGACTAGCATTTTCATCAAACTTTTCTTTAGTCTCACGTGACTAGTTTTGGATTAGTCAACAACTCGAACTTGAAGTAATCATAACTTTGTACCTGTAATGAATAAAGATCTAAAACTGATAAAAAATGTTCTTTAGTGTGTTTGATTCAATTACTCTAGGTGTCACTACTTGGAACCTCTCAGAAAAGGAGTTCTATAAAAATGGCATAACTTGCTCAATTCTGGCTTATACTAGAGAGTGACCTTGTAGAGCGTGCCCCACACAGAATATTTTTTGAATCGATTTGAAACTGTCACACAACATATGAAAGACTATAATATAACCAACACATTTGGTCTTACTGAATTTGGATCTTTTATGAAGACGTTATGACGTTTTTACTCGAAACACCTATTTTAGACTAGTTTCAGGACTAGCCACAAACCCTATTTTCCACGGAGTGTAACTCCAAAAATACAATGACCCACAAGTTGGCTTTTTTACCACAGATACTTGGATATGTTTCCTCAATGGAATACAAATTTCACAGTTTGAATCATTCTAGAAAAAACTTTATTGCGAAAATGGTGAGATGACCTGTAAATAACATACCTTAGAAAGCATCATCAAAAAAATTTATCCTTCCTTGAATTATGGCCTTCTTTTCTTCACCTTCCCTCAGAAATTTGGCTTAGATATCCATTGGTTACCTGAGACACCTATAGATATTCAATATGCTCAAGTATGATCTAAAATGAGAGAGCATTGCCCGTTATTTATACTCTCCAAGTAGCTTCCTTAAAAACATCTTCTAGGTCACTTTTCCCACTTTCCTTATTTTAGGGTTAACCCACTTCTAACATACCTTAGAAAGCATCATCAAAATAATTTATCCTTTCTTGAATTCTGGCCTTATTTTCTTCACCTTCCCTCATAAATTCGATTTATATATCCCTTGGTTACCTGAGACACCTATAGATATTCAATATGCTCAAGTGTGATCTAAAATGAGAGAGCCTTTCCCATTATTTATGCTCTCCAAGTAGCTTCCTTAAAAACATCTTCTAGGTCACTTTGCCCACTTTCCTTATTTTAGGGTTAACCCACTTCTAATTTCTCCATTAAATTTATTATTGAAATAATTTATTTTGTATTCAATTTGAACTATAGTACACTCATCACTTCATTTTATTATTTACCTTCTAAAATCTCTTAAACCACTTTGACTACTTTGACCTTTTGGGGCTTCTAGATGACATATGAGGGTCCTCCAACTTCGTAAGGCCATAACTTTCAAACCGTGAGGAGTTATGTGACGTTCCACATACTACCAGAAATAGAATGACATGTACTATCCATATACAATAGAATTACCTAAAAATATATCAAAACTCATACAATTATCCATCAAACAAACTTGGGTCCATTACCCAAACCTGGGTTCTCCAACTTCTTATGGCCATAACTTTCTAACCGTGAGGAGTTATGTGACGTTCCACATACCACCGGAAATGGAATGAAAAACACTATCCATATAGGATAGTTTCACTGACAAATTCATTGACCTTCATCTCATTATTCCACAAATAATCATGGGTTATCTAACCATACTTCTAGGATAACTCAATCCGAAAAGCGTCTTCCCGTGAGGGCTTTCACCATAAGGGGACAACTTTGGAGTTCATAGTTTGTGATATTGAGCTTTCTTCAAGGGTTGACATCAATGACAACCAACCTTAATCAACATGTATTACCTTACCCTCTGCATTTTTCCTTTTTCCAATCCTTGTATTAGCATGCATCTTCTATGAGTTTTTTGGGGTGCCTTACCTCTGCGATTTTCCATTCCAATTCTCCATGTTCAGCATGAAAACCTCACGAACATCTTACCTTTCTATATCAACGAGTATTCCCTCACCCATCAAACTACTTACCTCTGCGATTTCACGTATGGACGAATGAACTTACCTCTGTGTTTTTAAAGAATTTTCCCAACTTTCCATTTAATCCTCTGTGATTTACCATTTTACCTCTTCTTTTTTATCCCTCTCTACCCAACAAAGGAGATTCTATCTCTGCGTTGATGGGGAGATTACAACCCCTGTGAAATTGCTTATGAATGCCTAGAAAACTGTGTGAATTTATTCACGTTGGTAGATGAATGTTTCTTGTAAATTCTCTGCATTGGAATGAGAATTTTCCTTGCGATTCGCCCCTAACCCTCTGCGTTTTCCTTC
Source organism: Picea engelmannii (assembly GCA_009831015.1). Lineage (NCBI taxonomy): Eukaryota > Viridiplantae > Streptophyta > Pinopsida > Pinales > Pinaceae > Picea > Picea engelmannii. The sequence continues at coordinate 575,539 of ML787545.1, read as the reverse complement.
TTCCTCCCATGGCAGTTTTTACCAAATTTCTCTCGATGGTTTATCTACTTCGTACTACGTTTTTTTCTCAGTGATCCGTTGGGGTGTACTTGCATTTCCTTCCTTGCGAATGGTGGGATTCTCTCAAGAATCCACTTGCTTACTCTGTGTTTTTATGCCTAAATTATGCCTGTAGAGTTTCCTTCTCACTGTTTTATGTTTTTCCATGTGGAGAACTGCCTCAAGGATCTACTAACTACCTTAACACCTTCTTCCAGTGGAAATTGCTTCAAAAATTTCGCCCAACGTTTCTGGGTGAACCTCTCTTAAGGTTAAGAAAGGTATACCCATATAAGAATTAATAACAAGCCTGCTCTTAGTCATTTTGATTGTAACTAATAATGTTACTCTTGAAGGAAACCCTTCACTTAGATACGATAGGCATACCCTAGTTGAAAATATATTTTTTTATGATGTCTTCCTCTTTTGATTTATAACATCTTAACTCAAGTTGTTATTTTGAAGTTGGTATTAACAACTTACTCCTTATTCCCTTAAAGCTTTACCTTGAATATCTAGGGAATTGGTCTTGAGACCCAACAAGAGCTTAAACCTAGATTACGTAGGTGACACAAGTTCATGATAAGCAGAATTTGGTTGAAACTTATTCTCCTAATGTAAAACTTTATCTAAATGAACTTAGATAAATTTATAATCAAGGTTTGTCTAGTTGTTAAATTTATGGACTAGTTTTAGGTGTTGGTGGAGTTAATCGTTTTAATAAATGTCCTTTAGAGTGAACTAATGTGGGAGTGTACTTAGATGTTATTTGAGTTTTAATCTTGATAAATGTTAGTTTGAAGAACTATTGATGGAAGGTTCCACAGACGGTAATTGCATCCTTATATTGATGTTGAATTTGTAGTAGAAATTTCGGCTGTGCCTTGAAATTGATAATGTAGGCTTGATCGTGTAGCTAGATGATGATTGCGCACTAATCTTGATGATGTAGGAATTATTGCATAACTAGATTTTATGCACACTACTTATGATGATGTAGTATTAATTACATGACTAGATTTTAGTGCGCCATTAATTATGTTGTCATTCGATTGTTTTCCTTTTTTTTCCATGTAATAATGTTGATGTGATGTATATTGTAATAGATTTTGTTGCGCACCTTGAAATAAAATAGATGTTCACTTCTGCGCCATAAAAATAAAGTGATTACACTTGCACCTCAACCTTTGTCATTGTATGATTGATGAAGTATTTACATTCTCTTGCACCTTTGAATTTAATGTTGATCTCTCTTGTGTCATGAATAAGTTGCTAATTAATCTTGCATCATGAAATTATGTCGACATACGACTGATTTAGTAACTATCTTTCTCTTGCGCCATTAATTAAGTTAGAATGTGATTGTTCTAGAGTTAGTTTACTGTTGTGCACAACAAATATTTAATGTTTATGAATGATTGTTAGAATTTGGTACCACGTGCGCCACAAATTAAATGATTGATGTATGATTGATTTAGGGTTAAATTCTCTTGGCCATGGAATTTATGTGATGTGAGAATGGTTATTAGAATACTATTGCGTCATTGATTATTGTTGATGTTGTTGATTTAGCGTAGTTAGTTTGGACTTGATTGTGTTAGTGGGATGTAGACACCTCCTTGTTCCTCAGAACAATCGCCAACCCCGAGACCTTAAATGGTCAAAATCAATTTGATCATGGGCTTGAGCATTGCTTATGTGTCCTGGAGGTCCTAACCTTGCAGGGTAGGTTGGAAGGGTAGTATCTTTACGTCATTCTTATGTTATCTTTATGATACTTATGTTATCGTTATGTTATCTTGTGTCATACTTATGTTATCTTTATGTGATGAGTTGAGCGATTAAAAGTATTGATGATTACTATTGATTGTGATGAGTTGATGTTGCGTCACCATTCATGATGCTTTCGATTTTGTGTCGTTATTAAATTATGATGATGTGTTAATTATATGTCGTTGCTAAATATGTTGATGCATCGATTGTGACATTATTTGATTATGACGATGAGATGCTTGTAATTCCTTTAATTATGATGTCATTGATTATGCGTTGTTGAATTATTTGTTGACGTAAATTCCTAATGATTTTAAAAATAATAATTTACCTTTTGTTCTTCTCGTTTTCTTAGGCGTAACATAGGGGTGTTACATATGGTATCAGAGCGGGTTCAACCCCGCGACTTGGGATCATTATTCCTTCCACTATATTAAACACTTGATTAATAATTTATCACTAATTAAATTGAATTGTGTCCCTTGAGGTAATCATGGTTAGAGTACACCATGGAGGCAGATGACGTGGTGATAGGGGAGGAGGTGTGACACCTCTAGTACCATCCATGCTAGAGGGGTCTACCCCCAAGGAGAAGAACAAGTCATTGGATATGAGCAGATTGTTGTGGGGGATGTGGTTGGGTTGATGAGGTCCTTTCAGAGGATGTCAGAGGCCTTGATTAACTGTCTGGATAGAGATGAGGCTAGGGCACCTGTACCCCCAGGGTCCACAACGCGCCCCAGCCGGTACTTGTAGTGTTCACAAAGAACTCAAGAAGGTCAAGTTTCCTGAGTTCTTGGGTGCCACAGATGATGCAAATGCCAAGGCATGGTTAGATAACATGGTGATGTGCTTCGCACTTCACGACTACACCTCCAACATGAAAGTTCACATGGCGGTCTTTCAACTGAAGGGGAGAGATATTCTATGGTGGAAGATGCTCCTTCCACAATTGAACATGGTTTTTGAAGACGTGTCTGTTCGAGGAGCGGTTTAGGGAGATGTATTTTTCATAGGAATTCATTGAGATCCAACTCAATGAGTTCAATGCCTTGTGAGAGGGCGGTCGTACGGTGCTTGAGTATGAGGCCTGATTCATGGAGATGCTTAGGTATGATCCGAATATGAACACCAAGAAGCTCAAGGTAAACAAGTTTGTGTTCGGCCTTAACGTCAACATTCATGAGAAAGTGAGGATCCTAATGCCTCAAACATTGCATGATGTAGTACAGAAGGCCCTCATAGCTGAGGATGACCTGATTAGCGAGGGTCAGAGAAGGACTCCTGCGAGATCGACGGGACATGTGACATTTGGTGCACAACAACATCAGACACCAACTAGACATACATCAGGGTATTGAGGTACTCTGATAGGATCCATGTTCATGACACCACGACGATCGATGCCTCAACATCAGGCCCCCCATAGAGAACCACAACACCAACAATAGTGTCGTTCACAGCAGTAGTAGTTCAGGCTTGTTCAATAGAACAGACCAAGGTTCTAGGCTGGTGGGCCATCAACTTCTACTTCGAGGACCAAGAGTACTAGACTGATGACCATATGTTGGACATGTGGAGAGACACATTACCAACGTGATTTTCCGATTGAGAGGGCCAGAGCAACCGGGTCATCTGGACACACTACAATAGAATATTTGGGCAAGGTACACCAGATTCATGCAACGGTGAATAACTGCCACAACGAGCACCATTCTACTGTGCTCAAGATGTCAGGTACCATCGTTGACCAGACCTATAGTATTTTGATAGATCCAGGTGCTACAAAGAGATTTATTTCTGGTGCAACGCTAAAAATAATTAAGGTAAAGGCAGTCGAACATGACGAGTTTAGATACATGGAAATGGATTTGGGGGCCAATCAAAAGGTTGGAGGAAAGGTTAGGAATTGTAGCCTCAACCTGAGAGATTTTGTAAAGAAGGTCAATCTGTACGTCACGATCTTAGGATCTTATGACGTCGTGATCAATATCGACTAGTTGGAATCGCATGATGCGATACTCAACTGTAAGATGAAATGATTGATTTTCACCGATGATGAGGGACAAAGACAGGTGATTGTAGGAAGAAACCAAGGATTTTCCCTAAGGTTCATCTCTTACCTACAACTATGGAAGAATATGCACAAGGGATGCAAGCTATATGCAATCCTAGAGCTGAACGAGAAGGGTGTGGCGGAAGGATTAGAAAACCTTCTGGTAGTACGAGAGTTTGTAGATGTGTTCCCAAAAGAGTTAACATGTTTGTCACCTGAAAGATAGATGGAATTTACCATTGAATTAAAACTTGGAACTGAATCGATAGCAAGAACACCTTATCGGATGTCAACTCCTAAGTTATAAGAGTTGAAAATGCAACTAAAGGAGTTGTTGGACCTAGGAATTATACGTCCAAGTGTGTCACCTTGGGGTGTGCCTGCTATTTTCATATGAAAGAAGGATGAGTCGTGGAGACTCTATATTGACTACCATCAATTGAACAAGGCAACGATCAAGAACCAATATCCATTTCCAAGAATAGACAATTTGTTTGACCAAATGAAAGGTGCGAAAGTGTTTTCAGATATCGACTTGAGATCATGATATCGCTAGTTACTGATCAAAGAGGAATACATTCCTAACACCACATTCAAGACGAGGTTTGGGTGTTACGAGGTTACCAATTTACCATTTGGACTGAAAAATGCCCCAGGGGTATTCATGATCTTGATGAATGGGGTGTTTCGTGAATACTTGGACAAGTTTGTTCAAGTATTCATTGACGACATATTGATATATTCTCAGACGATGGAAGAACATGATGAACATTTGTGCTTGGTACTACAATGTTTACAAGAGAACAAATTATATGGGAAATTGTCAAAATTCTCTTTCTATCAATCAAGGATTCATTATTTAGGGAATGTTATCTCTGACAAAGGTATCATTGTGTATCCAATGAAGGTAGAGGCTATTATGGAATGGCCTGCATCGAAAACCATACCAGAAGTATGCAGCTTCATGGGTTTAGCTGGATATTATTGATGGTTCATCGAAGGTTTTTCGAATATAGAAAATCTAATTATGGAATTGCAGAAGAAAAAAAATAAGTTTGTATGGATAGAGAAATGTGTGGAATCATTTCGAAGGTTCAAGGAGTTGTTGACGACAATGCTGATACTAAAATTACCTAACATGGATAAGGAATTCTTGGTAGGCATAGACACATCCAAGGAAGTTAGGAAAATTATTGATGCAAGACAATCGAGTGATCGCTTAGATCTCAAGGAAGTTAAGAAAGCATGAGGAGAACTACATGACGCACGATTTGGTGTTGGTGGCCATTGTGTATTCCCTGAGAGTGTGGAGACACTACCTGATTGGATCGAAATTTGAACTAAAAATGGACCACTGTGGTCTACAACACATTTTTACGCAAAGTGACTTGAACACACGACAAAGGCGTTGGAAATAACTGCTTAGCGAGTACTATTTTGAGATTACCTACATAAAAGGAATAATGAACATAGTGGCAGATGCATTGAGTCGGAGACCACACATATTTTCGGTGATACCTCTTCAGACGGATATTCGTGAAAATATTCTAACTATACAACGCGACGATGACTGGTATAAAGAGGTTAAGGAAAATATCGGACAAGACACCATGTTGGTGAAAACATTTGAGGGATTTACTGTGGACAACGATGAATTAATGAGGTATAATAACCAGATTTATGTACCACCTAACGACGAATTAAGAAGTTTGATCTTAATAGAAGCTCATAGAGCAGTGTACATGGCTAATCCAGGAGTCATGAAGAAGAGGGAAGACCTTAAGCCCTTATTCTTCTGGAAAGGAATGAAGGCAGACATAGTCAACTACGTGGTGAGATGTAAACAATGTTAGCAAGTGAAGGCTGAACATAGACATCCGATAGGATTAATACAACCACACGCTATTCTAGAATTGAAATGGGAGGTTATTTTGATGGAATTTATTGTTGGATTGTTGCTAACGACAAGGAGGCACGACTCAATTTTCATGGTAGTTGACACTCTAATGAACAATGCACATTTTATCCCCGTGCGTACGAGGTATCAAGTGCCAGACATAGCTAGATTTTTTATCAGCGAGATTGTGAGACTGCATGACGTTCCTAAGAAGATCATATTTGATCGAGGATTGGTGTTTGCAGGATGATTTTGGACTAGTTTCCAAGAGGCCTTGGGAACCCAACTTAACATTAGTACCACATATCACCCAGAGACAGATGGGCAGACATAAATAATGAACCAAATATTGGAAGAGATGTTGCGTATGTACGTAATGGAACAACAAAAGAATTGGGAAGAGTTATTGTCACTGGTAGACTTTGTGTACAACAACAACTGTCAAAGCACCATTAAGATGGTACCATTCGAGTTTCTTTATGGGTGACCATGTCAGACGCATTTGAGCTAGGATTGACTTGAGGATAGGGTTCTGATAGGACCAGAATAGATCCAAGAAATGGAAGAGAAAATGCAAACGATAAGACAAAGGATTAAAAAAGTGCAATATCGATAAAAGAGTTATGTTGATACATGTCACATTGATCGTAGTTACAAAGTTGGTGATCGAGTATTCTTGTGGGTGAAACTGCACAAGAGTTCGATCAAGTGACATCTAGGAGTGATTTTAGGAGCAAGTTGTCACTAAGAAAAATTCTATAAAGGAAATGGATGAGAGGAGGAATGGAGGTTGACTGTTATGAGTAATGTTGTGCTAGAAAAATTATGACTGATTTTACTTGTGAGAGTTGGGATACCCAGTTTGAGAAAGAGAGTGGTAGCTCTACCTTGTGATACGATGTGGGAGCTAGAGTATTCTGGTTTTGTTTGTGCGTTGCCCCTTTGCGGCTCAGGGGGATAAGGGGGAAGAAGAGTAACCCTAGTGTTGGATGGAAGGTACCGGTGAAGTCTTCACGGTTAACAAGTTGGGAGCTGGACAGAGTGCAAGTGCGAAAGAACATATTCGACTTCGTCGCCTTCGGTTATGGTATTCCTCACCGAATTAGTAAATGCAATGTATTAATTTTATTTGAAGTCCCAATGTTTTAAGTGTTTATATATATATATATATATATATATATAATTGAGGTATTCTCAATGATCTTTGTGATCTTGCCCAATGATTTTTTTTATTGGTACTCAATGATTTTTTTACTTCATTGTTCAACGATTGTTTGCATTTTTTTTTATGTAAGACTTTCCCAACACACTTGCTGCTTTGTTCTCTGCATTTTGGAAGAGTCCTGATTCCAGTGCCTTTCCCCCTTTTCTCAACGAATTCTTATTTCATTACTCAACAAATTTATGCCTCCACGCTCAACGAATTTATACTTCCTGACTCAACAAATTTATACCTCAATGCTCAACGATTTTTACACGTTATTCTATGTGTTTTCATCCTTTCCCTCAAATATTTTGAAGGCAAGAATCTATGTGTTTTTAATACAGAAAATTGGCCTAGAGTATGACCTTACCCTCTACATTTTTCCTTTTTTAAATCCTTGTGTTAGCATGCATCTTCTACGCATTTTTTTGGGGTGCCTTACCTGTACGATTTTCCATTCCAATTCCATGTGTTCAGAATGAAAACCTTGCGAACATCTTACCTTTCTAGCTCAACGAGTGTTCCCTCACCGAACAAACTACTTACCTATGCAATTTCACTTCTGGGCGAATGAACTTACCTATGTGTTTTTAAAGAGTTCACCCAACTTTCCATTTAACCCTCTGTGATTTACCATTTTAGCTCTTATTTTTTCTCTCTCTCTGCCTAACAAAGGAGAGTTTATCTCTGCATTGATGGGGAGATTATAACCACTGCAAAATTTCTTACGAATGCCCATAAAATTGTGTGAATTTCTCTGCGTTGGTAGATGAATTCGGCTTGTAAATTCTCTACGTTGGCATGATAATTTGCCTTGCGATTCACCCCTAACACTCTGCGTTTTCATTCTTCCTCCCATGGAAGTTTTTCTTGAATTTCTCTCGGTATTTTATCTACTTTGGGCTGCATTTTTTTCCTCAGCAATCCGTTGGGGTGTACCTGCATTTCCTTCCTTGCAAATGGTGGGATTTGCTCAACTATCCACTTGCTTACTCTGTGTTTTTATGCCCAAATTATGACCGTAGAGTTTCTTTCTCATTATTTTATGTTTCTCCATGTGGTGAACTACCTTAGGGATCTACCAACTACCTTAATGCCTTTTCCTAGTGGTGGTTTTTTTCAGAAGTTTCGCCCAACGTTTTTGGGTGAACCTCTCTTAAGGTTAAGAAAGGTATACCCATATAAGAATTATTAACAAGCCTGCTCTTAGTCATTTTGATTGTAACTAATAATGTTACTCTTGAAGGTAACCCTTCACTTAGATACGATAGGCATACCCTAGTTGAGGATAGAGTTTTTATGGTGTCTTCCTATTTTCATTTATAACATCTTAACTCAAGTTACTTGTTAATTTGAAGTTGGTACTAACAACTTACTCCTTATTCCCTTAAATATTTACCTTGACTATCTAGGGAATTGGTCTTGGCACCCAAGAAGAGCTTAAACTTGGATTGTGTAGGTGACACAAGTTCATGATAAGTATACTTTGGTTGAAATTTATTCTACTAATTTAAAAATTTATCTAAATGAACTTAGATAAATTCATAATCAAGGTTTGTCTAGTTGTTAAATCGATGGACTAGTTTTAGGTACCGGTGGAGTTAATCGTTTTAATAAATGTCCTTTAGAGTGAACTAATGTGGGAGTGTCCTTAGATGTTAGTTGAGTTTTCATCTTGATAAATTTTAGTTTGAAGAACTATTGATGGAAGGTTCCACAGACAGTAATTGCATCCTTATATTGATGTTGGATTTGTAGTAGAACTTTCGGTCGTGCCTTGAAATTGATAATGTAGGCTTGATTTCATAGCTAGATGATGTTTGCACACTAATATTGACGATGTAGGAATGATTGCATAACTATATTTTATGCGCACTACTTATGATGATGTAGGATTAATTGCGTGACTAGATTTTATTGCGCCATTAATTATGTTGTCGTTCAATTGTTTTCCTTTTTGTGCCATGTAATAATGTTGATGTGATGTATGTTGTAATAGATTTTGCTGCGTGCCTTGAAATAAAATAGATGTTCGCTTCTGCACCATAAAAACAAAGTGATTACACTTGCACCTCAACCTTTGTCCTTGTATGGTTGATGAAGTATTTACATTCTCTTACACCTTTGAATTTAATGTTGATCTCTCTTGCGTCATGAATAAGTTGGTAATTAATCTTGTGTCATGAAATTATGTCGACATACAACTGATTTAGTAACTAGCTTTCTCTTGCTCCATTAATTAAGTTGGCATGTGATTGTTCTAGAGTTTGTTTACTCTCACGAACAACAGATATTTAATGTTGATGAATGATTGTTAGAATTTGGTACCACGTGAGCCACAGATTAAATGATTGATGTATGATTGATTAGGATTAAATTATATTGCGCCATGGAATTTGTGTGATGTGCGAATGGTTATTAGAAGACTATCACGCCATTGATTATCGTTGATTTTGTTGATTTAACATAGTTGGTTTGGAATTGTTGTCCCTTGACCAAGTTTCGAGGATCCTTGGTCATGTTTGACCTAATTTTGGGACTTCAATAGGCTGTCAAAGGCAGAGCTCAAGACGAAGCGGCGATCACAGGATCTCGTCCCCTTTTAGGGCCCTTTTTGGGATTTAGGATTATGTAATGGGTATGGGATGTCGACCCATGGGTTTACCCATGCTTAGGCCTATTTTGTATGTATAAAAAGATGCTAAGGAAATGTAGTGAGTAGGAATGGCTAAGTGCTAGAGTTGGATCTGTGTGATCAAGAGTTTTAAGTGCTTTGTGCATACTGTGTGAGGCTTGCAAGGCTAGGGAAAATAACTGTAAGAGACTGTGTGAAGGCTTGGTGCTATACCCTAGTGAGGAGAAGGAGGATATGACGGAGTGTGCACAGATCTCCTGTCTTCTGCGGAGTAGAAATTGGATGCTATGTGCTTGTATGAATCTTTCCCAAAGATAATAAAGAAGGAAAGAGTTGGTGGACGTAGCCCCAGGGTGGGGGTGAACCACGTACATGTTGTGTTGCTCTGCTTTGTGTGATGTGTTGATGTGTTTACATGTTAATGTGCTTAGTATAGATGAATGGTAGATAGATATGTTAGTGCTATGTTCTTAATAGTATGGATTTGACCTATGTGGATATGCTTAGTTCTTAAATACCTTATTTCTAAATGAATAATGTGATACTCTGTAACTAGTGTTTAACCGCATTGTAACTAAGACTGGATATTGATGAATGTTAACTGTTGAGTGCTCTGTCAAGTGTTAGAATCACATATATGTGTCCCAGCTAAGGTTGGAGACATCTGAGTCCTACAACCACCCCTGCCTCTACCTTGGGTGAGACTTCATCTGCTTTGCAGGTGTTGCCGAAAGGGCTAGTAGTTAGGGTTTTGTTGGTGCGTTGTTGTAGTGTTGAACCCTGGGTCTAGCCCTGTGCCAAAAAATGGTTCTGTTGCTGGGATATGAAATTGTGATTGCTGGAAACTGAGGAAAAAGAAGCTTTGTGCGAAGATCTGACCTGAAATTGTGAAAGATCTGTGCATAGATCTATCGCTCTAGTGCACAATATTCTACTTGATCTGTGAAGCTTTGTGCCAAGAAGGGTCAGATCTGAAGAAAAGAGGTAATATATGCAAGCTTTATGCTCTGATAAGGGTAAGAATAATGAAAAGATTTAGATCTAGAATCTTTGTGCTCCGCTGAAGATAATATTAATGGAAATTTTTGTTTCTAAAGTATGGATGTAGGTATGTTTGATAAGATTTGTCCTAGCTTGAAAACTAGGACACTGATAGATGAAAGAATATTTGATATGAGTAGATCTAATAAGAATAGTGAAAGATATGTTATACCTATGCATAGAGAGAATGTTTGGACTAACAAATGGATATAGGATCTTAGAAATAATTTTTTGCATGTTAGCTGCCATGATCCTAGTGCACAGTACAAGAAAGGTTGGGGATCATTTAAGAGAAAGAGAGGATTAACTCTTTGTTACAGATGCAGAAAACCAGGACATCTTGCTAAGGAATTCCCTGGAAGAAGACCTAGTTTCTTCTGTTGCAAATCTATGGACTAGGAAGTTTTGGATTGCCCTAGAATGATTGCTAAGGTTGAAAGGATGAATATGAGACAAGGAGACCACGAGAAAGGTCAAGCAACTGATATTATGACATAACCCTAGAAATAATAAAAAAAAGTATTGCTACAGATGAAAGAAACCCTGAATGGCCATCGACATATCAACTTATCAGAGATTTTCAAAGAAAAAGAATTCATTAAAGTAAGAATAGGAGACTTTGACATTGAATTTGTTCTAGATGAAGAAACATAGGTAGATATTATGACATAAAGAACTTGGGAAATTCTAGGAAAGCCTACTATGATTCCTTCATTGGGAGGAATAGGATTATTCAGAGGAAAAATGATAACCCTGTGTGGAAGACTTACCCATATATCTATGAGTGCTCATGGAACTTCGACGAAGGAAGAATTTGAAGTTGTTAAATTTATTGAGAACAACGATTGATTTTCTATGTTACTAGGAAAACCTTGGATTGAAGGAGATTAGGCTAGAAGGAAATAAGTAGAAATCTTAGAGTAGAAGAAGTAAGAGTTAAAAGATTTCATGACTAGGAGGATCACACACTTGATTGAAGAACAACAGAACCAAGCGAAGATATTTAAAAATAGAGGCTTGGATGTTGAAGTGGGAAGAACACTAGAAGACCCGTAGAAGACTGAAGTACTTATTCCAGATATAGATGAAGTATTACCCCTGATTTCTAGGAAAGAATCTCAACAATGCGAAGTTACTCTACCAAAAGAAGATAAGAATCAGAATGGAAAAATGGATACTGAGACGAAGCTCACTAGAAAGAAGGTCTGAAAACTAAGTAAGAAGAGAGCTAAGACTGAAAATTTATAGAAAGTTCCACAGGGAACTTCACAGAAAATTTGCAAAATTGGAACTTCGTCAGGATATCAAAACAACGTCACATGGAACTTCACCATGGTGATGCAATATAGTCATTAGAAATATTATAACCATTAGACCGATGACCCGAACGGGTAGAAAGGAATTTATGATAAGAAGTTCGCCACCAGACCGTTGGGATCGTGCCATAACGGACATAACTGAGTTAATGAAGGATTATCACTCGTTGCAAGAGATCTGCTGCCAAGTTATCTATTTATCCTGTCGTGCCACACAACGATAACACTTTTGCTAATCGTGAATCTAAATATGTAGACTATTTGATTTCACACAGTGACCATCGCGCTATTTCCATCCATCCCGTTGCATTGACTAGTTACTCTTTGAACTTGATATATTCAACTACGAGCGTGCATGTCAGACGAGCTTAGCACTGCAGAGAAAATTGTCGAAGAAGTTCTCATTGAACTAATGACTGAAAGAGAAATGTATGAAAGAGAAATGTCTACAAGTATTCAAGCGTCATCGACGAGAGGAGTGCAAGCTTCTCCGTCGACTGCTCATAGAGTCGGATCATCCCGACCATCAACATAAAAGAGAACCAAACACAAAGATGACCTAGCAAATGCAAAGATGATATCGACCATATTTCCTGATTATATCCCACCTCTGGCCAAAGTGGTGAGTCTATATAGTGTTCCACAGGATTTCGAGTGCTCCATGGTTACTGCGTACCTCCCAAAGGGGATACGCATAGTTCGCGCGCAACAGGACAAGATAGCAGCGTTGAAGTTCAATGAATTCAACCTCAGAGATCGCAAGAACTATAACATGCTCACCCCGTACAAATAATTGACTAAGACGAAGGAAAAGAAATCAAAGATAATCCCCCAATCGTGGATGATGAACCTCGTGTAGTCCACCCTATTAAATGTAATGAAAATCCCACACTTATGAAGGCACCAGGAAGTGAACGCCTGTGTCAAGCTATTACTTTCATATTACCATGGCGGTTACTGATGGCTAGACTATTGTATTATAGTCGATCTAACGTTGATCCATAGGATCATCGGATTAAGTATGAAAGGACCCGACCCGCAAGAGTTCTATCCAGGAAAAGCCACAGATCGCACACTAGCACAAAAGATCAAGGATACATACGACGATGATGAAAAGGGGACGCGAGCTTACAAGGTAGCCTCCATATGGAATGGCGCAGTGAACCTTTCCTGCCAGCTAATAGCTAGAAAGTTAGTAAGGAAGAAAAAACCTACGTAGGTCATAGGATTTGTCATTGACCTCACAGGGAAGTGCGTGGAAGGTCTGCAGATGAATTGGGCGAAGTACCTAGTTAATCAACTAGAATTAGATTGCTACGAAGCACATGATTAGGGCTACGAGTTTCACTTTAGCTGGCTGCTAATCCTCATCGCCTTTGTTTCTTGGGAGATGCCAAAAGGTGCGACCTTTCTAGATATTGAACCTTTCGAGCCACTTGCTGCGAAGTTCACCAGACTCTGGTAGTTGAGTGATATGAACAAACAGTGGCAGACGAACAGTGTTTTTCATACATATTATCTTCAGCTAAAGAGAGCCATCGAAGCTGAACCTCACATGACTTCGAACACCCTATAGAGGTTCCGACCCTTGATGAAGTTCTGCGTAGATCAACACTTCATATACATAACAACATGAGTCGATGAACATAAGGAGAAACTTTATTCATACTACAATCTCACGGAAGAGGACCTAGAGGAGAGAACTGGTCTGCAGACCTCCTTATTCCCGCAGAACCTGTAGAGATATCTGACCCTGATAGCCTAGAGACCACGCATAAAGAACATGATACACCCGGGTCCAATAGAATGAAGAAGACCGAAGATGTCCAATATTTAAGCAATGCCTCAGGAAAGACTACTTCAGTATCACCTGACCAAGGGGGTGATGAGAAAGTAGAAGAGATAAATGACAAGGGAGATGAAAAAAAGAAAGGTGAAGTAACACCACCTAGAGACAAGATTGATCCCCTGAATAAGAGGAATGTTTCTCCCCCAAAACCTTCTTCCCAGAAGAAATCGAAAGCCACTGTGACCAAGATGAAGATTGTGCTTACTGCCGATGATTTTGACTTCATCATCGCAGCTCTAAACAATGCTAAACAAGAAGCCAAGTAGGAGGAAATGTATGATAGAATTGAGGTCAAACTCCGAGGGGTACAAAAGGCCCTTTAGTCCAGTCACAAAGTGTCCACTGCGCCCCTACCATAAGGCGAACTAGAGTTGGGAGATGAGCCAGCCCAACTCCAACAACTAGTTGATGCGGTTGAAGCTCGCCTTCGTCGCACACAAGAAGAAATAGAACAAGCCACCTAGACCTTGAAGAAAGTGCAAGGCGCAATCATAGAATAACACAGAGTTCCAGAACATGAGAAGGTTGTGTTCCAGGCAAAGTTTGAAGAAGATAAAGTATAGATGAAAAAAGAAAAAGAACAGTTGCTCGCAGAGCAACTCGAAGTGAAGGAAGAAATCAACAAAGAACTCTGCTCTGTGACAAGATTAGAGCCACAAGAAGAAGACCGAGTCATGCATCAAGTAAAGCATCTTGCAGAAGATATCCAACAGCTACATCAACAAATAGTAGACTTAGAGCTCCACACAGTGCCCAACACCCCGCAATATTTGAGGGATCAAAGAGAAGAAACTGCTCGAAGCACAGTTGAGTGAATCAAATCCCTCACCATGGAATGTAAGAAATTCACTGATCACAATGCCCAGACCTATGAGAAACTCCCTGAGAATCCAGAACTGAAGGCACTGGAGTCGCAGCTCCAAGTGGAGAAGTATCGAGCAGAGACAATACAGATGTAGTTGAAGTCCTTGCCATCTGTGGAAAGAATGAAGTGATCCCAGGAGCAGCGCATTTCTCAGTAGCAGGTCCACACTATCCAAAGAAAATTCATGGAAGTGACTTAAAGGATCCAACCTGTAAAGGATAAGTCTTACCAACTGTTAACAGAGATCAAAGGCCGAGGAGTGGAATTGGAGCAAGTCGTCATTGCAAATGAACAATGCCTAGAGGGAACTGTCAACTAAGCAGTCCTAAAAGATTTCATTGAACAGGAGGCTGTGGCACAACAACAAGTCGAAGAAGCTTGAGCCAAGCTCGAGTCTTTTGAAGCAAAACTAGTCAGATCAGAGAGACTCGGGACGAGTCACAGGTGAGTGTTAGAGGCCTGTTGGCCCTTGACCAAGTTTCAAGGATCCTTGGTCACGTTTGAAATAATTTTGGGACTTTGATAGGCTGTTGAAGGCAGAGTGCAAG
Source organism: Picea engelmannii (assembly GCA_009831015.1). Classification (NCBI taxonomy): domain Eukaryota; kingdom Viridiplantae; phylum Streptophyta; class Pinopsida; order Pinales; family Pinaceae; genus Picea; species Picea engelmannii. The sequence goes on along the minus strand of ML787545.1, from coordinate 560,316 downwards.
ATGAAGCAGAAATTACGGGATCTCGGCCCCTTTTAGGGCCCTTTTTGGGATTCAGGATTATGTAATGGGTATGGGATGTCGGCCAATGGGTTTACCCATGCTTAGTCCTATTTTGTATGTATAAATAGATGCTAAGGTGATGTAGTGAGTAGGAATGGATAAGTGCTAGAGTTGGATTTGTGTGATCAAGAGTTGTAAGTGCTTTGTGCATACTGTGTGAGGATTGCAAGGCTAGTGCAAGTAACTGTAAGAGACTGTGTGAAGGCTTGGTGCTATAACCTAGCGACGAGAAGGAGGATTTGGGAGAGTGTGCGCAGATATTTTATCTTCTACGGAGTAGAACTTGGATGCTATGTGCATGTAATAAGCTTGACCAAAGATAATAAAGAAGAGAAAGAGTTGGTGGATGTAGCCCCAGGGTGGGGGTGAACCACGCACATGCTGTGTTTCTCTTCTTTGTGTGATGTGTTGATGTGTTTACATGTTAATGTGCTTAGTATAGATGAATGGTATATAGATATGTTAATGCTATGTGATTAATAGTATGGATCTTACCTATGTGGATATTCTTAGTGCTTAATAACCTTAGATTTGAATGAATACTATGATATGCTGTAACTAGGGTTTAACCGCGCTGTAACTAAGATTGGATATAGATGAATGTTAACTGCTGAGTGTTTTTTCAAGTGTTAGAATCATAGATCTATGTCCCAGCTAAGGTTGCAGACATCTGAGTCCTGCAACCACCCCTACCTCTACCTCGGGTGAGACTTCATCTTCTTTGCAGGTGTTGCCGAAATGGTCGGTAGTTAGGGTTTTGTTGGTGCGTTGTTGTAGCATTGAACCCTGGGTCTGCCCCTGTGCCAACATGACTTGATTTTTTTATTGGGATGTAGACACCTCCTTGTTCTTCAGAACAGTCGCCAAACCTGAGACCTTAAATGGTCAAAATCAATTGGATCGTGGGCTTGAGCAATGCTTATGTGTCCTAGAGGTCCTAACCTTGCAGGGTAGGTTGGGCGGGTAGTATCTTTACGCCATTATTATGTTATCTTTATGATCCTTATGTTATCATTATGTTATCTCATGTCATTCTTATGTTATCTGATGATTATATTTATGTGATGAGTTGAGCGATTAAAAGTATTGATGATTCCTGTTGATCGTGATGAGTTGATCTTGCATCACCATTCATGATTCTTTCGATTTTGTGTCGTTATTCAATTATGATGATGTGTTAATTATATGTCATTGCTAAAAATGTTGATGCATCGATTGTGAAGCTATTTGATTATGAAGATGATATGCTTTTAATTCCTTTAATTATGATGTCGTTGATTATGCAATGTTTAATTTTGTGTTGACGCAAATTCCTAATGCTTTAAAAAAAATTACCTTTTGTGCTTCTCTTTTTCTTAGGTGTAACAGAGGGGCATTATAGTCTCGCATAGGATTTCCCTTGTCATCTCTTTATTTAGATTGCAAATGGTTTTCCCTACTAATTTTTTTAAATATATTTAAACACTACTACATATGGTATTGATGTTTGATGGGGAGTTTTGACAGTATGAATAAAATCAAATACATACCTTCATAGTGCACTCTCACTACCCTCACAAGAGATGAAGGTGTGCATTTTATTTGTATACTTGTACTCATGAAACAAACCCTTTACAACCATGGTTATATTTTGTGTTCACCCCATGGTTGGGTAGTCAAACTAATTTTTTCCCTCCAACTCTAGAGGCAATGCTTTTTATTATTATTTTAGAGAGTGAACAATGTGTTGTAAGGGGGTGAACATGGACATAAATTAGTCTCAGTATTGAGGTGTTTCATGAGAATCACATCATAAACAACCTACACTCAATAGTAGTTATCTTCTCTACAACAAAATCCTCGAATCCCTACCCCTTAGTAGTCAATAAAGTGAAAATTATATCTAAAAGGGGACTGCCTACATGGAATGATGAAATTAACATAGGGTTGTTTGAAACATTGATTGTTGGTGATGAGTTTTGGTTTATGGATAAAGTGAGGTATTTTTATGATGTTGTGATGGATTGGTTTTAATTTTCATTTGGAATCATTACCAAAGTTCTTAATTTGGATAAGAATGTCTAGTCTCCTTATTGAACACTAGGGTTATAATTCTCTTTCTATTGTGGGTAACACCTTAAGTAAGTTTATTATCATAGCTCTAGAGACCATGGAGATGGTTTTCAATAACTTTGTGTAACATCCCACTCTTGTGTGCAATGAGAGAACTTATTCTTGAGGACACTTGCTTGCAAGTGATCCAGATTATTATACTATCATTCGTTCGATTATGATTATGAGACAATATGGATTGACTATATGTTATTTTTTTGTAGTCACATAGACAAGTGATATTGACTGGGTTCTCCTAAGTGTGTAGGACTTTAGACATTAAGGATGCAGAGGCATCAATGAAACCCCTTGGACTCTGGATCGATTAAGGGAGAGGACTGTTGGGTTTGAATGTTATGGATGTGACACCTGTACATATGGTTAGATGTTATGATGATTGATTATTGTTGTTGACATGATTCATTGATGGATGCAGGCTAACGATAACTTTCCGAATAGACTCACATGTGGAGTAGAGGGGTCACGTAGGACAGCCAGAGACTTGAGGGAGAGGTGTGGACAACAACCCTGCCACAACCTACTGGCACTCCCGTCATGGATTGAAATGTAGGTTAAGTATTACCTAGTCTGAGAAGACCCACGATGCCATGAGGGAAGACTGCGATAGTCTCTCACGATGATTTTAAGGGACGTGCAATAAGGAAGGGGCATTATTCCTTAGAGGCCCTTAGCCTCCCACAAGATCACCTGGAGGAGTATTGACTGCAGGGGTTTTTGATGTCTACCAAGTCAGTCAAGAGGCAAGTGGAACCCTTGGAGCACATAGTGCATTCTGAAGGGAATGTCATGCAAGGAAAACAAAAGGAGGCGAGTGGCACCCTTGGAGCACGTAGTGTGTCCTGAATGGCGTGTCACACAAGGAAAAAAGAAAGAGAAGAGTGACACCCTTGGAGCACCTAGTGCATCCTGAAGGTCATGTCACACAAGGAAAATAGAAAGAGGCGAGTGGCACCCTTTGAGAACCTAGTGCGTCCTAAAGGGCACGTCGCGATTTTAACTGGTAAGTGCATAAACCTATTCGACCCTAAAATGAATGATGTGATAAGTAAGATTTAAGAACAATTTTTCCCTAATGAAAATGTCTCCCATCCTAGAGAATTAAAACCTAGGTCTAAGTAGAACATGTGGTCAAAACATTAATAATAATTAAACATGTAACAAGAAAGGGGTAAGAAATTCAAATTAATTAATTAAATTCAAATTATCATGAAGAATTAAAATTTAAAAAAAAGGAAATGGTTGTTTTTATCTATTTTTTCTAATTTACTTTTAGTTAAAAAGAAAAGAGGGTAAATGGTTGTTCCATCTACACTTGCTAACTTAATTTTTAATT
>ML787545.1:527252-556736 GCA_009831015.1 Picea engelmannii | reverse complement strand
GGGGGGGGGGGGGAAGGTAAAAAAAAGATGAATGTCTAACTTAGTAAGGAATCTTGCCTTTGGAACTTTCTAATTATGAACTCAACAAGGAATTAAGTAAGGCGTACGCCATTTAAAAAGTGTAAGGGAATTTTGGGACACCTAGGAGCGTTTTTAGGAATGCTTTTAGTTGGCTGAGGGAAATAGGAATAATTAATTAAATTAATTAAATTAATTTTATAGTGCAACTAGGGGATTGGGCGACATGTGTACAGGGGAGGTTTTTCCAAATTAAAATTTATGAAAAAGGAATTTAATGAGAATTTGGGAAACTAATTACTTAAAAACTCTATAAAAAGGATGGAGGAGGAAGAGTATGGATGGGATCTTTATGCGTAACATTACACTTCTGAATTTTTGGCCCTGACTGAACTTATCTTGTGGGAGTTGGGATACCCATCTCGGGTAAGGAGTGGTAGCTTGATCTTGCGAGGCGAGTTGGGTGGTAGCTGATCTTTGGTATGGTGTGCGCGACCGCTTTGCGGCTCGGGGGGCTCAAGGGGAAGAAATGTACCCCTAGCATTGGCTGGGAGGTACCAGTGAGGTCACATTGGTCGACAAGCGGGAGATGGATGGAGCGCACGCATGACATAAACTATGGAGCATTCACGTTTGGCTAAGGTACATCAGTTTAAGTTATTACTTGCAATAAAAGTTAATTTACACATGTTATTTCTCTGTGCTCGGTTGAAGATTTCATTGCCATGAGCTGTCTTGCACCTGCTTTCCTATGGTATTGTAATCCCCTTGTTTGTTGTATTCTGAATTGATTTCCCTTGGCGAACCCAAATTCTTATTGCAATGACTTCTCTGTGTGGGTTTTATTAATTATTATGAGGAGATTGTGTTTTATCTTCCATCCCTTATCCCTTTAGTCATCAGTTTGTGCCTAAGAAGTCGACCAAGAGCCGAATCGATGGTCGTCACTCCGGTGTTTAAATATCTATAGATTCAAATGCCCTGCTTTTATGTGCATGGATGATGAGTGAGGGATAAATTTTGCCTAGCTGTCTATCCCTTACTTATCTCTGCATTTAATTGATTCATGGTTGAATGTTTAGTCTTGTGCCTTCTTGTGAACGAGTACCTCCACGTTTTTATTTATTAAACTCTAAAAACCTTTGCGTTTCCTTGAAAGATTATCCCTGCATTTCTTTGATTGATTACCTCTGCATTTCCTTGAAGGATCAACTCTGCATTTTATTTTTGGGTAAAATATCAACATTGAATGATAAACCCTCTGCGTTTCTTTTACCGATGATATCCTACGTTTTGGAAGGGGTAAATCTCTGTGTATTGTTTATTTATTTCTCTCTGCAAACAACTTAATGCCCTCTGCGTTTTTAATATCACTCCGCATTTTGGTTATCTATTTCTCCTAGCGAATTGCCCTAATAATCTCAACATTTTTTATGATCACCTCTGCGTTTTTATTGTGTAAATGGTGGCATTTTTACTGTGTACATGGTGGCGTTTTTACTATGTAATGGTAGCGTTTTTTTGACTTGTGTGTTGGTTGTGTTTTTAATGTGCAATGGTTGCATTTTTGGTGGTTGTGTAATTGTTGGGGTGGTAATGGTGGCATGGTATGCTGTGTATGACAACGTTTCCTTTTTATTAGACAATGAATCCCTTGCATTGTTAGATAGTAAAGACAATAATTTATGTTTAAAAGACAATGATTTCATATAAGATAGTGAACCAGTTCCAGTTTTATATAGAGAATTGTTAACATAACAAATTCATAAATGGTTTCAGTTTTAAACAACGAATTTATACTTGATTTGCTATTGAGAGCGAATTTAGGTTTTGACTGTGAAACTAATAATCCTTGGGTAAATAATTGTTGCGTTTAGTTGGTTGAGTGTGGTTGTGTTTTATGACAATAGCCTTAATTAATTGTAAGACTATGTTGAATTTGTTGCTGTGTAGAAAACGATTATTTATATCTGCATACAGACATCATTTTATTTTTAGACAACACTTTAATATATTTGATTGTGAAATCACACAAATTGACTGCGATTTTCATATAACGTATGATTACGAATTTGCATACTGTGCGACTGCGATTTCACTTATATTGTGTGATTGATAGTGTTATTGTTATTTCTTGTTAAAATAGTATTATTGTGATTTCATTAATATTGTGATTTCATTAATATTGCAATTTCATTAATATAGTGTTATTGCGATTCCATTAATATAGTGTTATTGTGATTTCATTACAATAGTGTTATTGCGATTTCACTCATATCGCAATTTCATTAATACAGTGTTATTGTTATTCTTGTTAAGAGACAACATATATATATATATATATATATATATATATATATATATATATATATGTGAATGATAGACATAGTTTTTATGCACACCGATATATATTGACAATGATATAATAATGCACAACAATTATTATACTCTGAGTTTGGATAGCGAATTACACTCTATTGATAGTTGGGATAGATATTTATACTCTATTGACAATGATATATATTGCACAACGTTATCATCACACACAACGATATCACATTTCACTTAGCCATATCATATTTCGCTCAACAATATCATTATCAACCTTCATTAGTATTAGTGACAATGATTGCATATATAATGTGTGCCATATATTTATTATTATTATAGGACATCATTTCTATTTGTGCATTAAATAGAATTATGTCGTGTAATAAATAGCCTTGTGTTTTATGACAACAAATACACAATTAGTCGATGTTTAATTATGGTTGACAACGATTTGTAATAGATGCAGTCACTTGTAGTATTGGATAGCAATTTTCTAAAATATATGGTTAACTCCATGGTATTCCTTAAATATGATCAATTCCCTTTTAGGGGACAATGACAACATAGGCTACGATTTCTTTTAAAATACAATGAACTATTGTGTAAAGGACAACGAATTTTTGATAATCGATATTGTTTAAGGACAACGATATAATTGATAGCTAAATAACAACATTCACATTTTATTCACAACATTTACCTCAATCACAACGATTTATTTGATTGATAAATCATATCAATTACAAATGTAATTGATATATTTGTTATGTGAATAATCTGTTTGTTTCAGCTGCACTAAAACATTTATATTTGATTTATAGTTTCAATTTCTTTGGTGTTATAACTGGCTATTGATGATTTAATTGAGTAAGGCATTTACCCCTTCGATTGGATTAACAACCGCCTTTACATTTAGATCAATGGGTTAAATATGTTTAATGCATTGATCACCTATAATGGTTTTTCCTTACGTTCATCTTAATTGTTGATTAAGTACTGGGATTATCACCTTATAACAACCTTAAATGTTCTCCCAACAAGGAGCTAGATGATGACCTATTGATTTATTGAATGTATTTTCGTAAGGTTGTTGCATTGTTGGATTTTATGTTGGGACGAAGGGTTGGAATTAGACTGGTTGTGCATGGGTCCATAGTGCGCCCATCGAACTGTGGAAACATGATTTCTTAAGATTGGATCACTGCATGCTTGGCTCAAGAATCACACACGATAACTCAACTTAGGATCGTGCACCACCCGAGGTGGTTGAGACTGTGGTTTTTATGGTGGTAATTGTTTTGTAACTCTTGTGTTGTCTCTTGCTTGTTGGGAAGGTTCTAGTTACTAGTCGTCAAAGCCAATGTGTAGGTTTGTTGGTGTTATCCTTTAGCTTGTAGGAGTTGTCTTGCTTGTGTCAGGTGAGTAGTTTTTTTTATCAGTCTATTGATTATATCATGTTTCGTCCAGTTGCCTGATGTGCTAGTATATTGAGTCGTCGTTTCCTATTGCTTGATCTGCGTGCGTTGTGTTCGTCGTCCATTTGCATTGTTGGACTGTTGTCGTTGTTGCCTTCGCACAAAAAAAATAAAATTCTTTGCATTGTGTCTCATGTTGTCATAACGAAATAGGTCGTCACATATGGTATCAGAGTAGGTTCAACCCTACAACTATGGATCGCCATTCTTTCCACTGCATTAAATCCTTGAGTATCAACCTAGCACTGCTTAAACATTTAACGTGTTCATCAAGTGATCTCGATTAGAGGATGCCTCAAAGGTTCTCAATGTGGTGTCATGGAAGGAGGTGTGATGCCTCCAGAGGTACCCGAACCCTCATAGTCTAACCCCCAAGGGGAAGAACAATTCCTTGGGCTGGATTCGATTGTTGTAAGGGATGATGATTCTCTGATGAGGTCCTTCCAGATATTGTCAGAGGCCTTGATTCACGATCTATACTGAGATGAGGCCAGGGTTCTTGTACCCCTAAGGGTCCACAACGTGCCCAACCAATACCGTTTACATTAACTAAGAACTCGAGAGGGTTAAGTTCTAGGGTCCACGAATGCCACAGATGACTCAGTCATCGAGGCATGACTGGAGAGTTAGGTGATGTGCCTCACACTTTGTAGTTATGACCTCCAACACAAAGGTCCACACAGTGGACTCCAACTAAAGGGGAGTGCTCTTCTAAGGTGGAAGATGCTCCTACCTCGGTTAAACGTGGTCGTATGGTGTCATATTTAGGACCGAATTGGGAGCTACTTTGGTGCACCCCACTTCGGAACCCGGAAGGGCTAGAGATCATCAGGTTCGTGATCAACATTATCTCCAGTTTTCATGTGAAGCCGAGGATCTATAAGCCTCAAGCATGCACAATGCGGTCCAGTAGGCCTCATAGCTGAGGAAGAATTGACTATGGTAAATAACTGCCAAGCTGAGCACAAATCCATTGTGCTTGAGATGTCAGGTACCGTCGTTGACCATACCCTTAGTATTTTGATAGATCCAGGTGCTACAAAGAGTTTCATTTCTGGTACAACGCTAAAAATAATTAAGGTAAAGGCAATCGAACATGATGAGTTTAGCTTTGTAGAAATGGATTCTAGAGCCAAAAAAAAGGTTGGAGGGAAGGTTACGGGTTGCAGCCTTAACCTGGGAGAGTTTGTCACTAGGAACAACCTGTATGTCACAATATTAGGATCTTATGATGTCGTGATTGGTATGGACTAGTTGGAATCACATGAGGCGATACTGGTTGCAATCACGGAAGAGCTTGTGCCATGGATGTAATATTTATTTGATCCTTGCATTAAACGAGAAGGGAGTAAGGAAAGGTATAGAAAACCTTCCAGTGGTAAGAGAGTTTGCGGACGTCTTCCTTGAGGAGTTAACTAGGATGCTGCCAAAGAGGGAATTGGAATTTACCATAGTCCTAAAACTGAGGACTGAACTGATAGCAAGAATGCCTTATCGGATGTTGACCCTGGAGTTACAAGAGTTGAGAATGCGACTAAAGGAGTAGTTGGATCTGAGACTTATACGTCCAAGTGTGTCACCGTGGGGTGCATCGATTATCTTCATATGGAAGAAGGATGGGTCATGGAGACTCTGCATTGACTACCGTAAATTGAACAAGGAAACAATCAAGAATCAATATCCGTTGCTAAGGATTGATGATCTGTTTGATCAGATGAAGGAAGTGACGGTGTTTTCAAATATCGACTTGAGATTAGGGTATCACCAGTTACATATCAAGGAGGATGATGTCCCTAATACCACCTTTAAGATGAGGTTTGGACATTACGAGTTTACTATTTTACCTTTTGGATTGGAAAACTCCCCTGGGGTATTTATGAGTTTAATGAACAGGGTGTTCCGCGAATACTTGGACAAGTTCATCCAAGTATTCATTGACGATATTTTGAATTACTCTCAGATGATGGAGGATCATGATGAGAACTTTCACTTGGTACTATAGTGTCCGTGAGAGAACAAATTGTATGGGAAATTGTCTAAATGCTTGTTTTTATCAATCGAATATTCACTACTTAGGGCATGTCAGCTATGACAAAGGTATCGTCGTGGATCCAGAAAGGGTTGAGACTATCTTGGAATGGACTGTGTCGACAAATGTCCCCTAAGTGAATAGCTTCATGGGTTTAGCAGGATATTATCGACGATTCGTCGAGGGTTTTTTGAAGATAGAAAATTCGATTACAGAATTGCAGAAGAAGAACAAGAAGTTTGTTGAACTGATAAATGCAAAGAATCATTTCAGAGGCTCAAGGAGTTGTTGAAAACAACACCGATACTAAAGGTCCCTGAAATGGACGTGGACTTCTTGGTATGCATTGACGCATCCAAGGAAGGCTTAGGTGGAGTCTTGATGCAAGACAAACGAGTGATCGCTTACATCACGAGAAAGTTGAGAAGGCATGAGGAGAACTATGAAATGCATGAATTGGATTTGTTAGCCATTGATTATGCCTTGATATTTTGGAGACACTACCTTATTGGATGATGGAAGTTGAACTAAAAACAAACCACTATGGACTACAACACATCTTTACGCAAAGAGACTTGAACGCATTGCAATGGCATTGGTTGGAATTGCTTAGTGAGTATGATTTTGAGATTTCTTACATAAAATGGATAATGAACATAGTGGCGAATGCGTTGAGTCTGAGACCACACATATTTTCGGTGATTTCCTCTTGAGACGAATCTATGTGAAAATATGTTAACTTTACAGCGTGGCGATGACTGGTACAAGGAGGTCAAGGATTTTATCGAACAAAACACAATGATGGTACCAAAATTTGAAGGATTTACTATGGAAAATGACGGATCATTGATATTTAAAGGTTGAATTTACTTACCACCCAACGACGGGTTGAGAATTTTGATCCTAAACGAGGCTCACAGAGCAGTGTGCATGGCTCACCCATGAGTCATGAAGATGAGGGAAAACCTTAAACCCTTATTCTTCTGGAAAGGAATGAAGGTAGACATAGTCAACTACATGGAAAGATGTCTAGAATGTCGGCGGGTAAAGGCTGAACATAGACATATAGTAGGATTACTACAGCCACAAGCTATTCCGGAATTGAAATGGGAGGTCATTTCAATGAATTTCATTGTTGGATTCCATTGACGGCAAGGAGACACAACTCGATTTTTGTGGTAGTCGACACTCTGACGAAGAGTGCTCATTTTATTCTTGTGTGTACGACATATCGAGCACCTGACATATCTAGAGTTTTCATCAACGATATTGTAAGGCTACATGGCATGCCTAAGAGGATTATATCCGATCGAAGATCAGTGTTTACTGGACAATTTTGGACTAGTTTCCAAGAGGCCTTGGGAACCCAACATAACTTAGTATCGCTTATCACCCATAGACAGATGGGCAGACCAAACAAACAAACCAAATCTTGGAGGAAATGTTGTATATGTACGTGATGGACCAACATAAGTGTTGGGAAGAATTCTTTCCATTGGTAGAATTTGCATATAACCATAGTTTTCAAAGAACCATTAAGATGGTGCCTTTCGAGTTTCTTTACGAGCGACCGTGTCACACACCTTTGAATTGGGATTGGATTGAGGATAGGGTTCTGGTGGGACCAGAAGTGATCCAATAAATGGAAGATCAATGCAAATAATAAGACAAATGATTGAGGAAGCGCAGGATCGATAGAAGAGTTATGTTGATGTGCATCATGTCAACCATAGTTATGATGTTGGTGATCGAGTATTCTTGCGAGTGAAACCACATAAGAGTTCGATCAAGTTTGGACATGGCACTAAACTATATACTAGGTTCATGGTATCCTGCGAGATTGTGGAAAAGAGAGGGTCGTGGCCTATTGACTAGACTTGCCTAATCCTTGAGGTGTATGCACTATGTCTTTCACGTCTCTGTTTGAGACATTATGTTAGTGATCCTACACATGTTTGACTTAAGTACCTTGCAAGTATCAGATGAGGGTGTGCTCATAAAAGTGTCGATCCGTATTTTGGACCATTGCATTTTAAAACTACTATGTCGAACAATAGATCAGGTCAAGGTCCAGAGGGACAACTATAGTCCGCACTCAGCGACCTGGGAGGATACATATGATATGCGCCAACAATTTCCATTTTTGTTTGATAGATAGACTTATGATACTATGATACACTTTATTTCAACATTTATATACTGTGAAACTTTGGGACAGAGTTTAAAACAAGAGGGGGTGTATGTAACATCCCGCTCTTATGCACACTGAGCAAACTTATCCTTGAGGACACTTGCTTGCAAGTGATCCAGATTATTATACTATCGGTCATTCGATTATGATTATGAGACATTATGGATTGACGATATGTTATTTTGTCATATTCACATAAACAGGTGCTATTGACTGGGTTCTCCTGAGTGTGTAGGACTTTGTACATTAAGGTTGTAGAGGCATTGATGAAACCCCTTGGACTCCAGATCGATTCAGGGAGAGGACTGTTGGGTTTGAATGTTATTGATGTGACACCTGTACATATGATTATATGTTATGATGATTTATTATTGTTGCTGACATGATTCGTTGATGGATGCAGGCTGACAATATCTTGCCGACCAGACTCACATGTGGAGTAGAGTGGTCACGCAGGAAAACCAAAGACTTGAGGGAGAGGTGTGGACACCATCCTTGCCATAGCCTACTAGCACTCTCGTTGTGGTTCGAATTGTAGGTTAAGGATTACCTAGTTCGAGAAGACCCATGATGTCGTGAGGGCAGATTGCTACAGTCGCTCACGATGATTCTAAGGGGCGTGAAATAAGGAAGAGGCCCTATTCATTAGATGCCCTTAGTCTCCCACAAGATCACCTGGCAGAGTATTGACTCCAGGGGTTTTTTATGTCTACCAAGTCAGTCAAGAGGCAAGTGGCACCCTTGGAGCATGTAGTGCGTTCTGAAGGGCACGCCGCGCAAGGAAAATGGAAAGAGGCTAGTGGAACCCTTGGAGCACGTAGTGCGTCCTGAAGGGCACATCACACAAGGAAAACAAAAAGAGGCGAGTGGCACCCTTGGAACAGCTAGTGCGTCCTGAAGGGAACATCACTATTTTAACTGGTAAGTGCATAAACCTAGACGGCCCTAAAATGAATGATGTGATAAGTAAGATTTAAAAACAATTTTTCCCTAATGAAAATGTCGCCCAACCTAGAGAAATTAAAACCTAGGTCTAAGTAGAACATGTGGTCAAAAAAATAATAATAATTAAACATGTAACATGAAGGGGGTAAGAAAATCAAATTAGTTTATTTAAGTCAAATTATCATGAAGAATTAAAATTTAAAAAAAGGGAAATGGTTGTTTTTATCTATTTTTGTTAATTTAATTTTAGTTAAAAAGAAAAGAGGGTAAATGGTTGTTTATCTACACTTGCTAAATTAATTTTTAATTAAAGAAGAAAAAGGGTAATTGGTTATTTTATCTACACTTGCTAAATTTGATTTTTAGTTAAAAAGGAAAAAGAGGGAAACTTAAAAGAAATATGAAACTTAAGGAAGAAGGGGGAAACCTAAAAAGGGGGTGGAAAGGTAAAGAAAAATTTGAATGTCTAACTTAGTAAGGAATATTGCCTTTGGAACTTTCTAATTATGAACTTAACAAGGAATTAAGTAAGGTGTAAGACATTTAAGAAGTGTAAGGAAATTTTGGGACACCTAGGAGCGTTTTTAGGAATTCTTTTAGGTGGGTGAGGTAAATAGGAATAATTAATTAATTAATAAAATTAATTTTCTAGTGCAACTAGGGGATCGGGCGACATGTGTACAGGGGAGGTTTTTCCAAATTAAAATTTATGAAAAAGGAATTTAATGAGAATTTGGGAAACTAATTAATTAAAAACTCTATAAAAAGGATGGAGGAGGAGTATGGATGGGATCTTTATGCGTAATGTTACACTGCTGAATTTTTGGCCTTGACTGAATTTATCTTGTGGGAGTTGGGATACCTAGTTCAAGTAATGAGTGGTAGCTCGACCTTGCGAGGTGAGCTAGGTGCTAGATGATCTCTGGTATGGTGTGCACGACCCCTTTGTGGTTCGAGGGGCTCAGGGGGAAGAAGAGTACCCCTAGCGTTGGCTGGGAGGTACCGATGAGGTCACATCAGTCGACAAGCGAGAGTTGGAGGGAGTGCGTGTGGGACATAAACTACAGATAATTCGCGTTTGGATAAGGTATACCCGTTTAAGTTGTTACTTACAATAAAATTTAATTTACACATGCTATTTCTCTATGCTCGGTTGAAGATTTCATTGCCATGATTTGTATTGCACCTACTTTCCTACGGTATTATAATCCCCTTGTTTGTTGTATTTTGAATTGTTTTCCCTTGGCGAACACAACTTCTGATTGCAATGACATCTCTGTGTGGTTTTTATTGATTATTATGAAGAGATTGTGTTTTATCTTCCGTCCCTTATCCCTTTAGTCATCATTCCGTGCCTGAGCAGTCGACCAGGAGCCGAATCGATGGTCGTCACTCCGATGTTTAAAGACCTATAGATTCAAATGCCCTATTTTTCTGTGCATGGATGATGAGTGAAGGATAAATTTTTCCCAGCTGTCTATCCCTTACTTACCTCTGTGTTTGATTGATTCATGGCTGAATGTTTAGTCTTGCGCCTTCTTGTGAATGAGTACCTCCGCGTTTTGATTTCTTAAACTCCGAAAGCCTTTGCGTTTCCTTCAAATATTATCCCTGCATTTCTTTGATTGATTACCTATGCATTTCCTTGAAGGATCAACTATGCATTTTCTTTTTTGGTAAAATCTTAGCATTGAATGATAAACCCTCTGTGTTTCTTTTACTGATGATCTCTTGCATTTTGGAAGGGGTAAATCTCTGCGTATTGCTTATTTATTTCTCTTTGTGAACATCTTAATGCCCTCTACGTTTTTAATATCACTATGTGTTTTGGTTATCTATTTCTCCTAGTGAATTCCCCTAATAATCTCAGTGTTTTTGATGATCACCTCTACGTTTTTACTATGTAAATGGTGGCATTTTTATTGTGTACATGGTGGCGTTTTTACTGTGTAATGGTAATGTTTTTTCACTTGTGTATTGGTTGCATTTTTAATGTGTTGTGGTTGCATTTTTGATGGTTGTGTAATTGTTGGGGTGGTATTGGTGGCATGGTCTGTTGTGTATGATAGCGTTTCCTTTTTATTAGACACTGAATCCCTTGCATTGTTAGATAGTAAAGACAATAATTCATATTTAAAAGACAACGATTTCATATAAGATAGTGAACCAGTTCTAGTTTTATATAGCGAATTCTTAACATAGCAAATTCATAAATGGTTTAAGTTTTAAACAACGAATTTATACTTGATTTACTATTGACAACGAATTTAGATTTTGACTGTGAAATTAATAATCCTTGGGTATATAATTGTTGCGTTTAGTTGGTTGAGTGTGGCTACGTTTTATGACAACAACCTTAATTAATTGTAAGATTGTGTTGAATTTGTTGTTGTGTAGACAACGATTATTTATATCTACATACATACAACATTTTCTTTTTATACAACACTTTAATATATTTGATTGTGAATCACACATATTGACTGCGGTTTTCATATAGCGTATCACTACAAATTTGCATACTGTGCGACTGTGAGTTCACTTATATTGTGTCACTGATAGTGTTATTGTTATTTCTTGTTAAAATAGTGTTTTTGCGATTTCATTAATATATTGTTATTGCGATTTCATTAAAATAATGTTATTGCGATTTCACTTATATTGTGATTTCATTAATATAGTGTTATTGTTATTCTTGTTAAAAGACAATGTATCTATATATGTGAATGATAGACATAGTTTTTATGCACAATGATATATATTGACATCGATATAATAATGCACAACGATTATTATACTCTGAGTTTGGATAGCGAATTACACTCTATTGACAGTTGGGATAGTGATTTATACTCTATTGACAACGATATATATTGCACAACGTTATCATCACACACAACGATATCACATTTCACTCAGCCATATCATATTTCGCTCAACAATATCATTATCAACCTTTATTAGTATTAGTGACAACGATTGGATATATAATGTGTGCCATAGATTTACTATTATTATAGGACACTATTTCTATTTGTGCATTAAATAACATTATGTTGTGTAGTAAATATCCTTATGTTTTATGACAATGAATACACAGTTAGCCGACATTTAATTATGGTTGACAATGATTTGTAATAGATGCAGTCACCTAGTGTATTGGATAGTGATTTTCTAAAATATATGGTTAACTCTGTGGTATTCCTTCATTATGATCAATTGCTTTTTAGGGGACAACGACAACATAGGCTGCAATTCCTTTTAAAAGACATCAAATTGTTGTGTAAAGGACATCAATTTTTTGATAATCGATATTGCTTAAGGACAATGATATAATTGATAGCTAAATAACAACATTCACATTTTATTCACAACATTTACCCCAATAACAACGATTTATTTGATTGATAAATCACAACAATTACAAATTTATTCGATATATTTGATATTCGAATAATCGGTTTGTTTCAGTTGCACTGAAAAATTTATATTCGATTTATAGTTTCAGTTTCTTTGGCGTTATAACTGGTTATTGATGATTTAATTGAGTAAGTCATTTACCCCTTCGATTGGATTAACAACCCCCTTTGCATTTAGATCATCGGGTTAAATATGTTTAATGTGTTGATCACCTATAATGGTTTTTCCTTACGTTAATCTTAATTATTGATTAAGTACTGGGATTATTTCCTTATAATAGCCTTAAATGTTCTCCCAACAAGGATCTAGATGAGGACCTATTGATTTATTAAATGTATTTTCGTAAGGTTGTTGCATTTCTATATTTTATGTTGGGACGAAGGGTTCGAATTAGTCTAGTTGCGCATGGGTCCCTAGTGCACCCATCACACTGTGGCAATAGGATTTCTTGAGATTGGATCGCTGCATGCTTGGATCAAGAAGCGGACATGATAACCCGACTTAGGATCGTGCACCACCCGAGGTGGTTGAGAGTGTGGTTTTTATGGTGGTAACTATTTTGTAACTCTTGTGTTTTCTCTCACTCATCGAGAAGGTTCTAGTTACTGGTCATTGAAGCCGATGTGTCAGGTTGTTGATGTTATCCTTTATCTTGTAGGCGTTGTCTTGCTTGTGTCAGATGGATAGTCGTTTTTACTTGTCTATTGATTATCGCATGTTTCATCCAGTTGTTTGATGTGCTAGTATATTGAGTCATCGTTGCTTGTTGCCTGATGTATGTGTGTTATGTTCATCATCCAGTTACATTGTTGGACTGTTGTCGTTGTTTCCTTCATGAAAAAAAATACTTTGTGTTGTGTCGCATGTTGTCGTAACGAAAAGGGTCGTCACACTTTGTTCATATTTATATTTATGTTGATTTGAGAAAAAGTATTCCTAATAAAATTATGTGCAAGTGGAAATTTATGCTAAACATAATTATTGAATTATGAATATATTAATATATAGGATTTTTTAAAGAAATATTTTATTTATTTCTATTTTATTTTTGCTTAAATATTTTTCCATTAACACATTTTAAGTAAACTTTTCACTGATTATCATGGCTATTGTTAATTTAACCTTGAATAGTTCACTCAAAATATAATATATTGATATAATATATTGATGAAAAACATATATTAATACAAACATATAATATATTTTCTCTAAATTCCTCCACTCTCATATTGCTTTCCATTATAAATTCTTTATAAAAAAAACCTATAATGACTTCTCGAACATATATTGACTTCTTGCTATTGTTAAAACTTTAGTGTGTTACAAAGGGCTATTGTTAACTTTAGTGTGTTACAAAGGGGAAGAATAATGAACTTAGTTTAATGACTCAAAGACTTATCACTTTAAGTAGAATCAATAAAGTTAAAAGGAATATACATTTGTAGATTTTATAATTGAACACCATCCATTGAGAATTGTGATATAGACACTAATATAATAGTGATTAAAGCTGAATCTTTTAATAGATAACATTTTTGACTGATTTCTTTACCGGGAAGACAAAATATGAGTCAATGTGTTATGTGTTTGGATTAAGAAAAAAACTAGAATCAAAGAAGGTTAAAAGTAACCTATAATATAATAGTGATTAAAGAATAGTGATATAGACATTAATATAATATAGTAGTGATTAAAGGTGAATATTTTAATAGATAACATTTTTGACCGATTGCTTTACAGGGATGACAAAATATGAGTCAATGTGTTATATGTTTGGATTAAGAAAAAAACTAGAATCAAATAAGGTTAAAAGTAACCTAAACTTGCAAATTTTATAATTGAACGCCATCCATTGAGAATTGTGAAATATAATATAATAATGATTAAAGATGAATCTGTTTATAGATAGTTGTTTTGCCTAATCGTTTCATAGGGAAGACAAAGACAAAATATGAGTCAATGTGTTTGGATTAATAAAAATAATTAATATTTTGACTTAATGAGATAATGAAATGAATTTTAATAAGTATTATTTAAAAGTTTAATAATCTCAAAATATTTTATTGGTTAATTGAAAAATAATAACAATTTTTAAAATTTTTATTAAGTAACTAAATGATATAAATAAATAATAATGTTTGTTTAATATTATTAAGTAATTAAATCATATAAATAAATAATAATGTTTTTTTAATATTATTAAGTAATTAAGTGATATAAATAAATAATAATGTTTTTAATATTATTAAGTAACTAAATGATATAGAATTTTTATGATATTAAATTCAATTTTACAGATAAATAAATAAAAAATATTTTAATAAATATAAAGGAAAAAAGCAATTAATTATGGACAATCTCGATGAAGAATCTCAACAGGAATGGTCTAGGACCTTGATGCAGAAGTCAACACAGATATTATGTCTTAGATTCTGGATCTCACATCCCGACTCTTCAAGGACGCGAGTCACAAAATATCTTGGAACGTCAGATCTCTACTTCCAGATGAAGACATTGTTAATCAAGGCCATCACTGCCCAAATTGTTGTCTAGAATGACATGGCTCATCAACTAGAATTCATCCAGATTCAAAACCAACTACAAGACAAGAAGCCACAATCATTGCGACAAAAATGGGCATCACTTTCATCGATTTAAATAAGGAACCCCTCCACGTTCTTCACAATGAAAATCCTTCCTCCCCCTAATTGCTGGTTATGATTCTCTCTCATTTTGAAAGTCGTCACTGCTACTATGTATCACAGATTTTCTAACAGATAGCTGACAAGGAAAACATATTTTCGAATTTTGATGTAAATACTTCAATCGTTCTTTTTCTCTTTTGAATTATATGTCGGGCTCCTAGCTCGATGAAGCACATGTTCTACAGCTGGGATGGTTTCCCAAGTGGAAATCCAGCTGCAAAACAAATGTAATTTTGTCTATATATTTTAATACAATTATATAGCTTACAAAAAATATATATAAAGGAAAATTCAAAATTAAATATTTAATTATTAATGTTTAAAATATAAGGATCTTCAATCTCCAAAACATAAATCGATGCATAGGCTCGAGCAATTTCAACTTTGCTTATACATAGTGAAGCAACCAACAATTAGTTATGTTGTCTTTCCTAATGTTCAACAAAACATTATATGCAAGTTATGAATACCATATAGAAAGATATCAATGAGAATGCTTTATCAATATATCAACAACAAATTTTGTGCACTCTACAAATTAAGAAAACAGAGTAGACTTGCAATATTTTCACTAAAATATTTACTCTTTACACTATCTTCTACACATACAAAGATCACACATCAAAAACTCTCATGTTCGTAATTCTCGTGAGAAATTTGTACCATTATTACTCTGATACCATGTGAAAAATATTGAAAATAACATATTACTTAATTGTTTAATCAACCAATTAAAAAATAAAAATAAAAATAAATTCAATTAAAAATAAAAATGAAATGCACATGTTACTCAAAATAAAAGGATATTATTATTAACAAGAAAAATTGCATTCCATGAAACTACATACAACTTGCATTCCATAAAGCTACATACAACTTTTAAGATATTATTATTAACAAGAGAGATTGCATTCCATAAAACTGCATACAACTTTTAAGATATTATTATTAACAAGAGAGATTGCATTCCATAAAGCTACATACAACTTTTAAGATATTATTATTAACAAGAGAGATTGCATTCCATAAAACTACATACAACTTGCATTCCATAAAGCTACATACAACTTTTAAACAAGCCATGTAACACATTAACTAACCACAAACACATCTTATTCCTTTTAACACCAATCCTATTTTCTAACAAATCATTCAAATCCATGACAACACACTAAATAGTGTACACCATCACACTAAGACGTTGGATGCACATTAACAACACACCATCACAAGTTGACACACATGGACGTTGGATGCACAAGTTGGTTATGTTTGTTTCCGTGTTGTACCTTTTTCTTTTTTCTTACAATAATTTCTTTAATCCTTTATTCATAGTACTTTATAATTCCAAGTACCGTTTTATACGATTTTCTAAATGCATATTAAAAAAGGTTGAATATGCTTAATAATTTATATGCTTTTCTAATTGCATATTATAAAAGGTTGAATATTCTTAATCACTGCATGTCTTGGAATTTTTTTATGACATAAAAATCTTTTTACTTAAAAAATGAACATTGTATATTTATTAAGATGATCGGCCCATGATAAATGTATAAGTTTTGATATACCATGATCTCCATGTTAAGGGACATAATGATAAATGACTGGTTCTTACATGTCTTTTTTATATTACTTATTGGATTCTTCACCACAATGGGAGGTGTCAGACCATCAAATTTGGGTAGTCAAACAATGTTAAATGTTAAGGGTTCACTTTTAACCTTTTATAGATTGAATAACCACATACTATTGGGGTGTCATAAAAGAGATATAGTTAGTGGTGAAGTACCATTAACACATGATGGTTGCTAGAATATGAAATGTTATAGTTTGCGGGGTAAAGTAACTATGAGTTTTTGTCTACCATATACATGTGGTAGCTTGCTCTAAATAAAAACTTGTGGTAATTTTAGATCGATGGAATATCCTATGCATTCAAACTTGATCCCAATGTAAGATCCTGATAATTTCAATGCAAAATTACGCAAATGCACATGCAAAGGTAGTGTAAATTCAATTAGATAATCAAAATATAAATAAAATATAGACTTACAAATGGCAAGGGGGGAATTGATGAACTTGGAATTATATGGAATGAAAAATATTAATAATCGACTATTTGATATTATCACATTCCCCCCCTTATGTTTGAGCTAAAACCACAATCAATATGCATTTGCATTCTTAAAAGAAACTTTGGGAAGAATGTAAAATTATAACTTCAAACAAACTTTTGAAGGCCTTTTTAAGAAAATGGTGTTATAGCAAGATTTGCCTCACCATTGCTATTTCGCATAGAGGGCCTTTTTCCATTTCCCTATGCAGACTTATCAACCCCTTTTTGATAAATCCAGAGCCAAAAATATATATTTTTCCACATATACGCTCCCTAACTTCTTTGCAAGATGCGTATACGCTTGCTGCTCCACCATAACTCGCGTATATCAGGATTTGTGCCAGAAAATACAAAATGAGGTTGGGTTTCCATGTCAGGATAGAAGATCTTTGATATTTGGCCTTCCATATACTAGAAACATTCCAACTCAGCCCTTCAGTTGCATTCTGGAGGCTATAAGAGCACACTTTCGAGATATGGAAAAAAAGGAGAAAACATTCAACTTTGAGAGCAAAGTTACTCTGGAGAAATTACTTCATATTGAGACTGCATCCCTTTGTCCCTCAAGTTTGAACACAGTCTTCATCCCCCAAGATCTTTCCTTATTGTTGAGAGGACCTCATTACCTCTTTGATATGAGCTTGCCTTTGGTGGAGTATTGAAGTGGTGGAGACCTAGTTGGAAGGAACTTGGTTTCTTGGTTTCGAACTGTGCCAACACAGAAGTCTGTAATGTTGATACTTATGTTAATCAATTATTAATAGAAATACTCCTTTCCCGTCCTATCGATATATTGAAAATATATGATTATTATCCATGAGCATGTTTGCAATGTTTATTAATGGATTGTGCTATCTGATGTGCTAACTCATTTTATATATTGTCACTATATACTTGCATCACTTGTTTGTTGAGAACTTCTTGTAGGTGTAAAGCTTTGGGTCAAAGTGCTCAACGGTGGAACGATATCAAACGATTGGATCGAGATAGGCTTCTTCCTCATATTGCACATTAGTTTATATAGCACATGTTGGAATTGAGTTGATTTCTGCAGTCATACCTGTCTGTTGTGGTTCACCCTTGGCCATAGAGAGATTTCCCCTTGTAATAGAATTGACGACTCCACTGGGGAGAGATCTTCCTTCTAAGGGTTGAAGAATTTTTTCTTCTTACATTTCTCTTTTTCCTTTGTGTTTCTTGTTGTATCACAGTTGGATAGAGTTTGTTCACTCTGGGTCTGAGTTTTTTATCCTTTTACCCTTGCCTAGCCTTGTTTTAAAAGATATATGCCCTTTTTTCCTTGACAACCATGTATACACGCTTGTTGTCCCACTGCAAGAGGCGTATATATGCCCTTTTCTCTTGAATAGTTGCGTATACCACTTTCCCTTGCTTGATTGCTTGGTTTAGTGTCTTTGGAGTAGGTTTTGAGGATAATTGAGCCTTCTTAGGTCTTTGTGGTGCCTGTTGAGATTATCTGGGATGACAAGAAACCTGTTTGGAGTTGAATTTTTGGGCGGTGTCTTTCGCTTTGTTTTCCGTTTTTGATTTTTCCTTGGTAGTTGGGCTGTTGGCTTAGCTGCTTGGTATTCTTCTCGAGTGATGGATTTTATACACAGTAGAAGTTATATATCAAGTCGCTTATCAGTCCATGCATTTTATTTTTAATACATTGAAAATACAAAAAACAAATAGGTATTTTTCATTGGTTGGTATTTTTGTCTTGGAACCTTTATCATTAGCTTAGCACATTTAGCGAAAGATTGCATTTTACTTCTGAGTTGCAGAGTTAAAATTGAAGATTGCACTGTTGTTATTTAGCATATCATTCACTGAAAAGTTAAAGTTAGGCTTTGCATTATATCTATTTTTATTTTCTTTTAGAGTCATAACACCATGAGTTTCATTTCCATACCTTTTTGAGTAATCAAGGGCAATAAAATTTACGCTTTAAACT
This sequence comes from Picea engelmannii, assembly GCA_009831015.1. NCBI lineage: Eukaryota > Viridiplantae > Streptophyta > Pinopsida > Pinales > Pinaceae > Picea > Picea engelmannii. Next base: position 537,546 of record ML787545.1, on the reverse strand, counting down.
AAAATTGATTAGTAACGATTTTATTGTTTAGGGTGCACAAACTAGCCTAGGATTTAGTGCCTTGGAATAGGATTTTGTGAGTAAACTTCTCCAAGGCAATTAAATCAAAATATGTGTCTGAGACAGGGAGTTGAGAAATAAATTGTATAATTGGTAATAGCAGGAGGCTCCTCTCACACTAGATTTAAGCATGAGTTCGTGCGAAGTTTGTTGAAGGGATAACCCCTGGATACTCACCTAGCGTCAGAGATATTTCTGTGGATTTATTTGTATTTGGGGATCTTTCTAGTGCCCATACCTCTATGAGAGGCGGTGCTTTCAAGGTTGCGGGCTTTGCTACCCTGCCCATACAGTGATCTGAACTTACGACTACTCAAATGTACATCGGTTATACATTGGTTTATTAGTTTATTGACTTAGGTATCTCATAGGTTACTTGCAGGGGTTATTCTTCTTGTACCCTGAGTCAGATAGGGGTCGGACAACACACAACCTTTATGGAGGATTACCTCTCCGGGGAGATCTAACCGACTGGTTGTTAAGCCTACGAGGGCCCTTATAACTGATTTTTTTACCTCCAAACTTTAGCAGGGAGTCTCAGGTCCCTATTGGACGAGACATACCTTCTTTAGCGAGGGAGGCCACTCAACCACTTTAGCCCGTTTTCATGCATATTGACTGTTTGACTTTTTGGTATGCTCTTTGATTACTAGTTGGCCTTAGAAGTCTATACCGAGTCTTCATTATCATGGACAGTGGAGTTCCTTTTGCTCCCTCATTTACTGCTACCCCCCCATGATGTTCACTCATTTCATGGGGATGGATCCTTCCACTTCGCATTATGGTATGCAAAATTATGGTACTCAGTCTACGCCTTGGGTCCCTAATCATTTTTCTCATGGTATGTCTGATATGTCTTTGCACTTGTCATCCTCTGTCTCGCCTCCTTATGCGAATACAAGTTTTGGGTCTAGGGGCATGATGCCTCCTTCTTATCCCTCTCCGTTTGGTGAGAGTCATATCCTTCAAACACCTCTTATGGTAGGAGGTTGGAATATTCCTTCCTATGAATCCACTATGCGAGTAGTAAGTGCCCAACTATGCAATCTTTCTACTTATTACACTCCGTCCACCTATCCTTCTTTTTCCATGTCGGTTCTTACGAACACTTTTCCCATGGTTGACCTGCATCTGTCTTCTAGTGTTTCATCCCAGGGAAGTTATTCTTGTAGTATGGGAACCCCCTTCACAAAATTCCTTCATCTGGGGGCAACATATATCCTCATATGAGTGACCCTTGTCATGTTGCTTTATCTTTGCAAGAGGCTTCCTCAATGTAGATGCCCTTACAACCCTTTATGAATCAGTACGGAGGAGGATACTATCCTGCTGGACAGGGACATGGTGTAAACCAGGATCCTTCCTGGCCTACAATTTCTCAAAACCAATATTTCCTTGGACCTTGGTCTCAAATGCCACAATTCATCATCGTCGCGAGTCTAATCACTGCTAGTCATACTAGAGCTCCATCTCCTACCTCTGCTAGTCATGTTGGAGATTGGTCGACAACCTTTGCGAGTCATGTTGAAGACCTATAACGAACCACTGCAAGTCATGTTGGGGGCACCTGTCTGGTCACTGCTATTCACACTGCACATCCATCACCAACCTTTGCTATTCATGTTGGGGATCGATCACCAACCTCTGCTAGTCATGTTGGAGATTCGTTACAAGCCTCTGCAAGTCATGATGGGAGCATGTCACCAGCCTCTGCAAGTCATGCTAGGGGAATTCATATGATTGAGAAGCCTATACGTCTTAGATGTAAGCCTAGATTCCTTTGCAGGACTTGTGAAGGAAGTCACCTTACTCGTTTGTGTCCTTTTACTATTGGGATACCAGAAGTGTGGGGCTCACCTAAGGGCCCTTCAGGTTCTGAGGCATCTATGGTTTCACAACATTCTGTTCCTTCTTTGGTTGATACAATAGTCATGCCGATGCAATCTTCAGCTGACACCCCTTTTCCTGTAGGGGTTGATGCGTCCTTTAACCGTGTTGTCTCACATCCCATTCAACCTATTGTCGTGTCGATACAATATTCAACCAAAAACTCTCCTATGTTTGGGGGTGATGTGTCTCTTGACCTTGTTTTCTCACATCTTGTTCAACCAATGGTCATGTCGATGCAATCTTCGACCGACAACACTCCTGTTTTTTGGGGTGATGCACCTCTTGACCTTGTTGTCTCGCATCCTATTCAACCAATGGTTGAGGAAGTGGTCATGTCGATACAATCTTCGATCGATCCCACTCTTCTCTTGGAGAGTGACAAGTCTAAGGAAGCGGTCGCGTCGATGTAATTTTCAGTCGATCCCTCTTTTCTGGTTCTGGTTCTATACCTTCTATGCCACGTCCTTAACATTTCTAGTTTTTCACCTTCTAAACAAGAGAGAGTTTTACTCTTCCTGAGTTCTCTCCCTCCAAGTCTTGACGAGGTTCCCTTTGATTGGGATGGTCTTGTGAGGTATCCAATGCCTCCACCTATGTCTTTTCCAAGAAGAGACATTATCCGATATACCACGAAGACGATACCCTCCGTTAGCACTTTGTCCTCATCGACTTGGAGAGATTTGGGTCTTCCCAAGCTTGTGTAAGTTTGTCATAAGATACTGACATTCCACAGAAGGTTCGCACGAGAGTCTTGGCCTCCCCTGTGGCTTGCCGTCTAGAATCTCCCAAACGAGTCTCGGTTAAGCTCTTTTCTGACTCATCTAAAAAATGAAAAGATCACCGAGTGATTTGTCCCTTTCACACTCGTTAAAATTGGATTTGAAAGGTCATGAGTCTTAGTTAAGCTCTTTTTCGACTCTCTATCAAAAATTGAAAAGATTGCCGAGTGAACTTGCCTTTTTCACACTCGTAAATTGGATTTGAAAAGAGGTCTATTTGGCACAAGGTTACCCCTTTTTCACACCAAGTAGACTAAAAGATATAAAAAAGGACTTTTTGGCGTTAAGTTGTGATTGCGTCTCATGCCCTCGCTTGTAGTATTGAGCCTTTAGTCGGTTCTCGCTTTGCGTTATAAACCGTTTCCTAAGAAGTTTTCATCCTCAACCAAGTAGAGCCTTGTTTTTATCCTTCACAATTTGACACCCTATACCCTGGAGGGAACATCACCCCGAGTGTCCATTTCCCGCATGCATTTCCTTGCATTGAGCATAGGTACGTTCCACTGCTGGAACATTTTTTCTTACTTGCGACACTCGTTCCCTCCTCTGTATCATAGCATTCATTTGTTATGAAAAAACAAAAAAAGACGGGCGGGAAGGGAATACTATATTGTAATTGGTAGTAGGCATGTCGCCTTTGAACAGAGCACAAAGTTATTGAGTCCTTGTGTCATCATAATTTTGGGTTTAGCATGGCCTTAGGAAGCTAATCTCGTTATAGAATTTTCTCTACCGACTGGTTAATCTTCCAGTCACTATAGAGAACATTATGGATGCCCCCTGCATCTAGTTGTCACATCATTAAGTCTATGTTGTTGGAGTCCACTATATGTCTCATACTTTTGTTCAAAGGAAGTCTATCAACCTGTGTTAGCCACTCCTCAGAAATATTCACTTTGCATGTCGGACATACCCTCAGTTTGCCTCAGAATCACATGATACTTTGGACTTATGATGCACCCTGGCCCTACTTTCATCATTGGTAGGTCACCTTGAACCCAACAATCGACATTTCATCATGGGTCGTTGACTGGGTGGTTTCCCTTTTGTTCGACGGCAAGAAATCTATTCACACTTTGGGATTTGTGCAGTGTCTTGGATGCCATTAGCCTTATTGGTGGTTTCCTTGCCTTTGTCATTAGTTTTCATCATTGGCTATTATTCAAAGGGCCTTTTTCGTGTACCGCTTGCATTTGTCACATGCGAAAGACACACATGGTCGTTGGTTCATGAACATGTTCTTCGTCCAATCTCCACCAAATCATGAAGCTCCTACTTTGTTCCTCATGCTGACTAATGAGAGATGCCTTAATGCTCTCCTTTCAACGGGTCTCTTTCCATCGACTTTAACTCATGTATTTTGGATACGAGACCTAGATTTTTATGAGTACCTTGAGGCTTGCAGTCATTAGTGGCAAGCTCTCTCGCCATTGATAGATGTGAATAAATCATTATCTCCTGATCAATGGATCTCTCAAGTGTTCGACACCAGCTCCTTTATTCACATTTGTAGAGATGTACTCGGTGCCCTGATACCTAATTTCATCATTGGTAGGTTGTCTCACGTTTGTTAACGGTATACCTCAATGACCAGTAATCAAACGTTGTCTCATTGTGTTCGACCTCAACTCATTTATTCACATGATGTAGACTTGCACCATTGGTGGATTGTAGTGAAGACTTGAAGACATCACTTTGTGGACGCAACTTTCATGAGTTGTTGCTTCCATTTCATTCGACCAGTACCTATTTGAATTCAACGATCATGGGAGACTAGATTGTACTCCATGGTATACAAATATCTTCAGATTGATTTTAAGACTGGTTTCATTGGGCCTTGTTCGTGACTATGACAACTATTGGCATGTAATCAAATTTATACTTGCCTACTCATGGCCATGAACACTTGTTGGTATATTTTCCACATGAATCTGCATTGTATTCTTGGCAGCCATATATGCAAAGTCAGTTTATAATGTAGTGAGCAATTGAGTTCATCCAGCTGGTTCTTTACCACTCCACTTCTGGGTTATTTATAATGTATTGTGGCCATCGCAGATACTCCTATGATCTCACACATTAGGGGGCATATGTTATAGCAATATTTGCCTCACCATTTCTATCTCGCATAGAGGGCCTTTTTCCATTTCCCTCTGCAGACTTATCAACCCCTTTTTGATAAATCCAGAGCCAAAAATATATATTTTTTCACATATACGCTCCCTAATTTCTTTGCAAGATGTGTATACGCTTGCTGCTCCACTATTGATCCAGAGTTTATGAGAAGAACGAAATGAATATAGATTATTAACTGGTGCTTAACAAAAAATAACAGAGATACAGTTAAACTAGTTTTCTATTCAATAACGAAATAAGATGAAACTGTAAAATGCAATGGAAACAAGCTTGCTGGAATGGTGGCGGCTTATATCTAAGAAGAGATGTGACAGAAACACACATTCACAAGAAGAAAGTTAAAATGAGGATCTAAAGGATTTTTTACAATAATAAAGAATGCCAAAAACCCTAGACATCCAAAAACCTAACCCTAGGAGATGAAGCGCCAAAAGTCATGTGGGCCCCGTTTGGGTAAGTTAGTACATCAACTTCCTGGGGTCATAACTTTTGCATATGATCTCCATTTTAGGCGTGTGATAGCCCGTTGGAAAGGTATCATCGAGGAGATTCATTTTGGGGGATCAATTATTTATTTGACTATTATTGAGGAGCTCGTTCCTTAAAAACCTTCATTTAGGCCCTCAAAATGGCCCCGGAAGTTAAAACTGCTAAAAATAGTAAATTGCCAAAATTGTCAGAAAACTGTTTTGAGCCAGTTGGAAAAGGTGGGTGGCCACCGATATCCATATGGATCAACTACAACTCACTTATATCGGGATTTGTGCCAGAAAATACAAAATGAGGTCGGGTTTCCATGTCACGATAGAAGATCTCTGATCTTTGGCCTTCCATATACTGGAAAAGTTCTGAGCTATGGAAAAAAAAGAGAAAGCATTCAACTTTGAGAGAAACGTTACTCTGGAGAAATCACTTCATATTGAGTTTGCATCCCTTTGTCCCTCAAGTCTGAACACGGTCTTCATCCCCCAAGCTCTTTCCTTATTGTCGAGAGGACCTCATTACCTCTTCTCTATGAAATTTCCTTTGGTGGAGGATTGAAGTGGTGGAGACCCAGTTGGAAGGAACTTGGTTTCTTGGTTTCGAACCGTGCCGACACAGAAGTCTGTATTGTTGATACTTCTGTTGATCAATTATTAATAAAAATACTCCTTTCCCGTCCTATTGATATCTTGCAAACATATGATTATTATCCATGGGCATGTTTGCAATGTTTATTAATGGATTGTGCTATCTGATGTGCTAACTCATTTTATATATTGTCACTATATACTTGCATTGCTTGTTTGTTGAGAACTTCTTGCAGGTGTAAAGCTTTGGGTCAAAGTGCTCAACGGTGGAACATTATCAAATGATTGGATCGAGGTAGGCTTCTTTCTCGTATTGCACATTAGTTTATATAGCACATGTTGGAATTGAGTTGATTTCTGCAGTCATGCATGTTTGTTGTGGTTTACCCTTGGACACAGATATTTTTTCCCTTGTAACAAATGGTGTTCATATTTTGCACTATGCATTTTGATATACTAAATGCACCGATGTGTTAAAATTCCATGCACATCGAAATGGACCTATGTTGAAACTTCTACAAAGAAAAACCTTTGGATGTTTGTATTTCTGTTTTTTCTTTATATTATTATAATAGTTCAATATATCACATTGATGATCTTAAGTCTTATAGGAACACCGTGGGTTGAAAAAAGTTCTTAGAAAAATAGACTACATGTTTATCATGAATGAGCCAAAATATCGAGAAAAAATGAGTGGGAATTTCATTTTGTAAAAGTGTGTTTATAAAATAGTACCCTAATCCCTATTCCATTATTTTTCCAAAAGTTATAGGGGAGATTTGTGCAATATATTTTTACTAGGGAAGAGATTGGAGTGGGTAGAATTTTCAAGAAAATAGACTCAACTTCAAATCTCAAGTATGTAAATTCATTCTCTTTGCATCTTCAAGAAAACAAACTCAACTTCAACGAAACAAACCAGATCTTTTGTTTTTCTTCCCTCTTTTTTTTATGTCGTTATAGAGCTTACTAGTAGGGATTTACCAAATCCTTTCAAATTGAGATTTTCTTTTGAGATTTGTGTATTTGTCGGTATTTATATTTTTTTGGCTTTGAATATCTATTGGATTGGGATTGATCATTACATTGGGTCCCAAAACTTGTCACTATGAGGTTTGAAAAAAAATGCTTTCAAGTTGTGTGGTGCTTACTGTAGAGTAAACACACATCAATGCATTATTTACTGTAGAGTGCATGAATTGATGCTTCCATTTTTTTAAAAACAATTCAAGGTTATTGATGCACATAACGGTACATCAGTGTGATTGTTACTATATAACACATTGCTTAGCTATGCTAGTATTATAACATGTTTTTGGTTTTTAAATATCCACATTATACAATACACATGCACTGATGCATAACATTATATACTACATGGCAATGCATATTATTTTACGAAGTGCACTGACCAACTTGAGAACAATTTTAGCTTGAAATTTGGTACTTAGTTTGTAAAATATATTTCATAATTTGCACATTTCGTAATGTAAGGTTTTTATTGATAGAAGATTAGGGGGGGGACTTATACGAACAAGCACAGAGGAAGCACATCCCAATAAGAGAACATGAAAAGTTATTTGAAGTTTTAATATAAAAGTTTAATATATTTAAATTATCTATAAATTTAAATGATGTGTATTATAATGTGTCATGCAAAACAAAAACTTGAAAAAACTCGATAAGATTGTTCGCAAATTGAGTGGAAAAGAAAGAAAGAAATTTATGAAAATGTTGCAAATGGTAGAATTATATGGATCAATAGGTGATCAACATTAAGTTTTTCTTTCACATTTTACTAATAATATACTTATTAACAATAATAGATAACATGTTTCAAACATTAATTTCACATATGTTGAATATGTGCATGGATAGAAAATGAGGGAACAAAAGGCCCTCCTAAGAAGATAAAAAACTATGAAATATATAAATGATGACGAATTGATCCACAGATCATTTGTAGTGGTGATGGAAGTTAATGAGGTAGGAGAACCTTTATAAAACTATGAGGGATATAGTGGAAAGAACATATAAATGTTCTTTTTACAGTGGTACAAAAATCAATCCAATAAATCCAAGAATCGTATTATGTTTAAACTACAAAGAGTGTTTATGGAGCAATGGTCAATGATAATCATGAGATTTACAATAGAAAAAAACACACAATAACAAAAAGGATCATTCAAAAAGTTGCTAAATATGTTTTTCTATTATGTGTATATATTAGTCCAAGAAACTACCAAATTAATATTTCTACTATATTTACTTCTTCTTTTTAAGAAATACTTCTTATAGAATCTATTTGGCTAAGTTGTTGTGCTACGAGGGGAGTATCTATTTCATCAAAATCACCTAGGAATTTTATTTGGCCTCATCACACATAAGACGTGATGACAAAACAAAAAATAGTCGATCGCAAAATTTGTGAGTACTTTCCTTTTCCTTACTTAACATTTCATATTTATTGTGATGTTTAGATTTTAATTAATTTAAAACCATCCATGGATGTTTTCTAACAGGTGTTAATAAATAGAGAAGATCCATTTAAACATTTGATTGATGTTGGATTAAGTAGTTAAACATACGATTTCTTTCTAAATATATGATACACATCGATCCTTTTAAAATATGTAATACCCATTAGTGTTGATTGTGGGAACATTGATGTGCCTTATTGACTTAAAATCACCTATTAAAATAATCAAAACCTCTGTTAGTCACCCAAATTTTTTTAGTTATAATAAACACCCATTAGATCCTATGTTAAAATATTCCTTATCAATAGTGAAGATTTTGTTGGATTACTGAGAGGGGGGTGAATCAGTAATGAAAAAATATAGTACTTTTAACCATAGTTTATTCTTCAACAAGATTCAACAATTTATCATTAGCATTTAATATATCATCAATGGTATAATCATAAACAACATCACATCATAATAGATACACAACACACTAGAATTTACGTGGAGAACATAGTTACCAACTTAACGAGAACTCTACAAAGTTCTCGTTTTTTTGGGGGGTCGGGATTTTTACCTTGTTTTTAAAAAATGGTGCTACCCATAGCATCCCTCTCCATTTTTAGGTGTTTTTTTGATATTTTAACTTTTCTGATACATAATGTTTCCACTTTTTTCTTTTTTAATGCTTGTTTTTCATCTATTTTCAATTTGTACATTTTTTTTTGGTTCAATGATGTTTTTAATCATGTTTCCATGCTTCATCCAATGTTAAAAATATTGTACACAATTTATTTATTTTTAAATTAATATTTTTCATATAATTATGTGTCCTTAATTAATTTAAGGTTCCATACTTTTTAAATATAGTGGAAAATATCATTTTTAACACATTTTTTTACCTTTACTTCAATACATAGAAAATAATTGTAGTTAAACAAGGGTTGCATGACAATGCAGTGCCTCCCGAGTTAGTTGGGAAATACATGTTGAACAATGAAACACAATATAACTAAATGCACAAGTAACGAATATTTTTTGTCAAAAGATGGTTCAAAATGTATAATGAACCGTAAGATGAATGGAACTATAATATTCATAAATATAATATAAATATAATATAATTATAATAATAAATAATATATTAGATAATAAATATAATATAAGTATAATAATGCATAATAATAAATGCATAGTACAACTTATTATATTTAGATGTGGTGAATTGGTGAAATTCATTGATTATGTAATTAATTCTACATATTGAAAGACGTGAAGGGAGCAATAACACTTCAATTCTATCAACCAATTAGAAATGAGAAACACAAATATTTTTATTATATCCAAAAATATATATTTGTTTTCCTACATTGCATACACAAATTTATGGTAAAAGGCAAATTAATGTCACATCAAAAGCAAACTCATTGCTATAGTCTCATGGCAGAGACTAATAACACTATTTTTAAATATTTAGCAAAAAAATATAATTCATTTTATTTTTTGATAAATTAAAAACTAAAAAAATTAAGAAAACAAAAAGAATTGAAGAAAAAAAAACATTTTAAAAACAAATTTGTATTAAAAAACCATTAAAGAAAAACATAAAAAAAACTTAAGAAAAAAAAAGAACATAAAATTAAAAATATATGATGATGATGATGATTAACGTCCACTAAGACCTAATTGGTCTATCGGACCTTAAGAGGGTAAGTGATTACTTGTGATTCTTTAGAATTTTTTTTCTGTGTTCGAAAATCATTAAGAGAAGCTTTCCAAGATCACCATACTTTTGTTGAGTTAAGAGGTTAGGAAGGTTGGTAGTGTGATCAATATTTTGAAAATGAGATCTAATATGGGTATAGGCTAGACAATCTAAGAGAAAGTGCTTTTC
>ML787545.1:458600-518616 GCA_009831015.1 Picea engelmannii | reverse complement strand
GTTTTTGTCTTCATTAAAAAAAATTGTGAAGATTTTATCTTTCTCTTTATTATTTTTTAATGTAAATTAAAAAAAAAGTTAGTAAATGAATTTTCATGTGACCATTTAGGATCCAATTTTGGGTTTTTTATTTGCATAGAGATTTGTTGTCAAGGTCACAGTTTCAATTAGGTCATAATTAACTGCAATTTTAATGTTTATAAAAAACATTTTTCTTTAGGTGGCATCACGTTTTTATTTTGGTGTTGATTTTAAGGTTTTTCTAAGCAACTGTTTTATGTTTTAAGGACATGCTTGAAAAAAGTTGTAATATTGACCCGGTTAGAAAAAGTGGTGCTACCGGTAGCACCACTTTTTGATTTGGGGGTTGATTTTAAAGTTTTTTTCTGAGCAACCATTTGATCCTTTAATCCCATGCTTAAAAAAAGTTGTAATTTTGACCCGGTTACAAAAAATGGTGCTATCAATAGCACCACTTTTTGATTTGGAGGTTGATTTTCATGTTTTTTATGCAAAAATATGGGTTTTAAGGGCTAGAGTTCTCATTTTGAGGTCACAGTTCTCATTAAAATGGTAACTTTGTTGGAAACCCAAACATGAGAAAACCATGGAATGTTTTTCTTATATATCAAAAGAATACATTCATTGGAAGCACCAACTTCCGATTCTCCAGCTACAATTGGAACGAGGCTCCAACCTGAAGGAAGCTACAACTCCCTGATTCTATGGCTCCAACCAAAAGGAGGCTACAAACCCCTAGGTTCTCTAGCTACAACCGGAAGGTGGCTACAACCACCTTTCCTTGCCCTGTCCCATCACCCTGAAAAATAAATGTAGACCAACTGCCACAAACTCTTCTACTGTCACTTCCACAAACTTTGTCACTGTCTCAACTCTTTCACTCTCACAACTCTTTCACTTTCATTATCTCTTTCACTGTCACTGTCTCTATCACTAACACAACTCTGTCACTATCATTGTCACTGCCTCTATCACTAACACAACTATGTCACTATCACTGTCACTGTCTCATCAACCTATATCTGATCATCAACCAACTAAACCTGTACCATACCATGCATCAAGTGTATACCAATATACATACTATATCATGCATCAATAATGAACCAAAAGATACATCGACAATGAGTAGTGAATCATGAACTAGAGCATCAACCATACCATGCCATCAACCATATGCATATATGTACCATGTCATCAATGAAACATCTCAAAGACCCTATGCATGTCCCTCACGCGTATGCCACCATACAACATGAATAACCCTCAACCATGTATAAGAAACTCAAGGATGTGAACTATAAGAACCATGTCAATGTTGTACCATACATAAGAGTGTTGCTCACTTATCCAACTAACCAACATATACCATATCCAATTACAAGACCAACCATACCAAGAATTCCGCAGGAATTCAAAACATCATAAGAAAATCTAAACATCAAAACAAACGAATAACCATACCAGAACTTATGTAGATGACATGAACCTGTAGAATGCTTCCATGTGAAATCTCTTTCAAAATCTGGGGACCTGGTACCAACATCTATTCAAATTTTCATGATCTTTTCAGATGTATGTGACTTTCCCTTATACAACCCACATATATATGCTCTTTCCTCCATTTCATCCCGCGTACATACGCTCCTTCACAAGCTTGCAACTTGCGTATACCTCAGACACTAGGGTTTTGTTTTAACTCCGAGATTTTCACTGTCGACCCTTATTTGCTACTTCAGAAAATGACACTACAACCTGAGAAAAATATCACTAGATCACAAGAAAGATAAGCAATGAATAAGTGTATGCATGTACTTGTGAATGACTCCTTGAGGTGTTTATATACTTGTGCTAGGTAAATCCTCTCCTTAATTTAGGGCTTCTATGGTTTTCTTGTTACAACAACTTTACCCCTTTGACCAAGAATTATAACTAACTAGGGCTTCTTGTCCACTCTTCGAGGCTTCCAACTTTACAAGGCCATATCTCCCTAACCGTGAGGAACCATGTGGCGTTCCACATATCACTGAAAACAACACAACGAGTATTATTTGTCTATGAGGGTCATGCCTACATTTACAATATCATTCATGCCCATATTTCTTATTCAACTTTAGGTAGAAATACCACACCGTTGGGGCTACCAGAATATGCAACCGAAATTCTTCAAGGATTGACATCGATCTCTAAGGGTTGACACAATTCACCAAGATCACTCTCCAAGGATTGACATCAATGAAAACCAAAAAACCATTGTCCAACAATCTCCCCCTTTGGCATTGATGGAAACACTTAGGCATGAAAATCCTTATTCTCATGCTCCCGTAGTGACCATTTCCCCCTCTGACTACATTCCTCTCTCTTTATCTCTCCCCCTTTGACATCAATGGAAAAGGGTACTCCTCATATGGGGTTTCTCCCTCTATTTACAAGCCTCTTCTAACTCTATAGAATTTTATATTCATGGTGCTTCCTCGTGTAACTCTCTAATGTATATGAAAAGCATTCAAAAGAATTATTTACTTGAACTCTTCAATACTTTTCTTTCTCTTCCCATGTCTAGTTAAGCTTGATGTTGAGTGGATCACTGTGGGGCAAAAACTACTCCAAGTTTCTGTCGTAGATACTCAAAAGGTTCCCTTGCAAGCGGTTTGGTGAAGATATCCACAATCTTCTCTTTTGTCTTGACATACTCTATCTTGATGTTATTCTTTGTAGCATGTTCTAGTAAGAAGTGATACTTGATTGGAATGTCCTTCGTATTAGAGTGAACCACTGGATTCTTTGAAATATTGATGGTGTTAGTGTTATATTGAAATGGGCTCATCATACTTTACTTACATATCCTACAAATTCTACTTCATCCAAAGAACTTGAGTACATCATGTCGCTTCTACAATGCATTCTTCCTCTGATGTGGACAAAGATATTGATGATTGTTTCTTGCTTAACCATGATACCAGACACTCACACAAGTAGAAATTTTCTCCACTTGTACTTCTTCTATCATCAATGCAACCCGCCCAATCTACATCTATGTAGGCAACAAGATATAGATCCTTCCCTTTTGGATACCATAATCCAAACGCTTATGTACCTTTGAGGTATCTGAATATCCTCTTCACTACCATAACATGTGATTCCTTTGGTGTTGCTTGAAACCTTGTAACCTATCCAACTTCCTTCATCATGTTCGGTCTAGAAGTTGTCACATAAATTAGGCTACCAATCATCAATCTGTATTGTCTCTGATATGCATCCTTGTAGTCAACATCCTTTATTAACTTGCAACTTGTTTGCATAGGAGTAATGATCGGTTTTCAATATTCCATTCCAAACTTCTTCAACATTTCTCTAATATACTTTTCCTGAGAGATGAAGATACATTTGTTTCTCTGACATATCTATAGTCCCAAAAATAAGGTTAATTCACAAATAAAGGACATCTCAAACTCGTATTTCATGTCTTTGTAAAACTTCTGACTCATGATGTCATCATCAATTCCGAATATAATGTCATCTACATAGACTTCAATAATCAATACACTATATTGATCCACCTTTATGTAGAGATTTATGTTTGTGTTTCCTTTTCTAAACCCTTGTTGTTGTAAATATCTATCCAGTCTCGAATACCGTGATCTAGGGGCTTGTTTGAGACCATACAAATCCTTCTTCAATCTGCAAACATAACTTTCCTTGTCTGATAACTAAAATCCTTCTAGCTGCTCAATGTATAATTCTTCCTCTAGATCTCCATTTAGGAATGTTGATTTCACATCCATCTAATAAAATTTAATATTCTTGGAGCTTGCATAATCTAGTATTAGTCTTATTGCTTCCATCCTGGCAATTGGGGAAAACGTCTCTTCAAAATTTATACCTTCAACTTGAGAGTATCCTTTTCATACCAATCCTTCTTTGTTCCTGGTAACATGTCCATCATTGTTCAATTTGTTCCTGAAGACCCACTTTGTACCAATGACATTCTTGTTCTTTTGTCTTGGAACTAGTTCCCATGTGTCATTCTTCTCTATCTGATCTAACTCTTCATCCATGGCCTTGACCCATTGTTCATCTTTGCTAGCTTCTTTAAAACGTCTTGGCTAAATTGTAGACAATAGTGCTAGATTTTGTTGTTCTATTGAATGAATTCTTCTTCTGGTTTCAACTCCTACATATTTATTTCCAATAATCTAATCTGATGGATGATTCTTATGCACTCGTCTATTGGGTATCTTTGGAGGTCCTTGAATATTCTGTTGTTCTTTCTCTTCCTCTAGATTCTCTTCTTCTTCATCCAATTCTTCATCTACTACTTCTTATTTCAAATCTTCTTTGTGATCATGTTCCACTGAATCTTTGCTACTTTCTTTTATCTTTCGACCATCTGTCTCATAAAATGTCACATTGATGCTTTCCACTATTTTGTTGAGTCTCATATTGAAACATGTGTATGCTTTCCCTTTGCTTGAGTACCCAACCAGTATACCTTTATCGAATCGAGAATCAAATTTTCCAATTATTCCATCTTCTCTTTTGATATAACATTTGCTTCCGAAAACTCTGAAGTGCTTTGAATTTTCTAGTCTTTCTTTCCATAATTCGTATGGAGTCTTATAATTCTTATTTCTGATCATCCCTCTATTCTGAATGTGAAATTTTGTATGAACTGCTTGTACCCAAAATACATATGTCAAATTGGAATCCATTAATATGGTTCTGGCCATTTCCTGTACTATTATGTTCTTCCTTTCAACAACACCATTTTGTTGAGGTGTCATGGCTACTGAGAATCTCCTCTTTATCCCATGCTCATTGCAGAATTCCATGAATTCCTTTGATGTAAATTATCCTCCATTGTCTGATATAAAACACTTAATTTTCAACTTTGTCTTAGTTTCAATCATCTCTTTGTATGTCTTGAAGCTTTCAAATGCCTCTGACTTCTTGTTTAGAAAGAAATCTGTACTCATTCTTGTGTAGTCATCAACTAGTAGCATGAAGTATTTTTTAGATTTCAATCCTTTTGTTCTTGTCAGTCCAACCAGATCAATATGTACAATTTCCTGTGGTTTTGTTGTGCAATATTCCTTTTACTTGAACTTTTTCTTGGTATTTTTTCCTTGTATATAATGCTTGCATAGAATATTTGTTGGCTTCGAGATTTTGAGAATTTCTCTTACTTATTCCTTTTTGTTGAATTTGACAAGATTATCAAAATTTATGTGACCCATTCTTCTGTTCCAAAGCCAACTTTCATCGTCATTTCCTAAGAGACATATTTCCTCTCCTATCTCATTTAGAAAATATATGTTTCTTGGAGTCCTTACAGGTGTAGCTATCAACTTGGATGATTATGCTTTCCTTATCTCACACTTATTTGAATAAAACACAATCATGTGTCCTTGATCACACATTTGACTTACACTTAGCAGACTGTGTTTCATGTATTCAACTAATAAAACATTTTCTGCAGTGGCATCCTTACTTCCGAGCTTGACTGAGCCCTTTCCAATAATCTTGGCTGAGTTGTCATTCCAAAATGAAGCTGATCCATCTTTTCCTTTTCAAATGTCAGAAACATGTCTTTATCACCTGTCATGTGCTTTGAGCATCCACTGTCAACATACCATCCATGTTTCTTGTGTTGATATTGTAGAGAAAGATTGCATTCTTTAGTGTTGAGTTGATTTTGCTTTCTTATCCATATCCTTTGTGGTTCCTACTTATGACTGTTCAGATTTTGATTTGGTTCCCTTGGAGGAATAGTGAGTTTGCAATATCTAGATATATGTCCAAAGTTGTTGCACTTGTAGCATTATACCTCATCACTTAATGATCCAAATCTGTTGTAGCTTCTACTATGTTCATCATGAGATCTTCTTGGATAACTAGTTCTTGTAAAACCCTCACCGTTTCTTTTGTTCTTCGTATTGGCTCTACAATTCACAACTTTGTACCCAAATTTATAACATGAACCAAGAAAAATAGTTTGATACCTGGGAGTGGAAGATATTTTGAATGGTGTCGCTCTTATAAATCCTTCTTCTTGAGGTCTCTCTATAGTTGGTTGTTGTTGATATTGACTTTTGAATCTTCTAGGTGGTGTAGTGTCTCTGTAATATTCCCCTTGAGTTTTTTGTCTTCTTCTTACGAGGGACCTCTGACAACTTATGCATAGCTTCTTGGTTCTGCTTCTTGCTCTGTCGTTTTGGAGCTTTAAACTTTATCCATCTATGTATGAGTGTATCCTAATCCAGATGTTTCATAGTAAGGTCTTTGATTGTTAATGATATTATCCAATATCCTTGTGTTTTTTTGTTGCATGTCCTTCTTCTGAATATCTTTTCTTAGAATAACTATCTATTCTTATAAATTTTCAATGATCTTGTCCTTTTCATCTAACTTTTATCTGAGTGCGTCTTTAATCCTCTTGTCTTCTTCTTCCTAGATTTTTTTCTTTGTGATTGTCTGCTCGACTTATTTGGAGTTCTAAGATGCTTATTTCTTCGTTAGTTCTTCCTGGAGTGACTTGTTTTTCTTCTTTTCTCTTTTAATAACTTATATGGAACTCAACAATTCTTCTTTGTAATCAACTTCTACCTCTTCATATTCTTCTTTGAATCCTTCTTCATAGAAGTCTTCTATTTACATGAATAGTACCCTTTATGTATCACTATCGCTAGCTTCATCTTTGTCTGATGAGGAACTGTCTTCCTTGGTGCAAAGGCTTTTCTTGAAAAACTTCTTTTTATTTCTTCTACCCTTTTCAATTTTCTTTTTCTTTTTAGAGTCATCTTCTTCTTCATTTCTTTTCTTTTTCTTATAAGGACTTTATTAGCAAAATGACCAACGCCATCACAATTAAAACAAATCAATGGAAGCTTACCTTTGTGTTTTCCAGTTCCGGTTTTCAACGAAGTTAGCCACTTCTTCATCTTCCTCTGAATCATCACTGCAACTACAATCTGACTTTTCCTTCTGTTTATATTTCTTCTTCGTCTTTTTGGGTGCCTTGAATGATGCTTCCTTTGTGACTGGATTGACCTTATCTGTCCTCATCTCATAAGTTGTGAGTATCCCATACAAATCATCCATGGTTATTGTATCTAGGTCCACTCTTTCTTCTAGAGATGAATTTTTTGAATCAACCCTCATTGGTAGAGATCTCAATGCATTTTTCACAACGACATGTTCCTTTATATCGTCTCCCAATCCTTTGATACTTTTTATTATTGCGTTGACTTGTATAAAGTAGGTTGCTATGTTTTCATCTTCAATTGTTCAAACTTGGCTCTAAAAATATGAATTTTGGCTTCCTTAACTTTCATATCTCCTTCGTAGATAGTATTCAGTTTATCCCACATTTGTTTTGCGGAATCACATTGCATAATATTGGTATGTATTTCTTGAGTCACATGATTCTCGATAGTGTTTCTATCCCTTGAATCATTTTCTTCGATCTTCCTCCCATCTCTATCTATCAGGGGAGTGACAGGTGTTTTGTATTCATCCACTATTGATCGCCAACCATCGAATCATTATGCTTGAATATAATTTTTCACTATTCTAGTCCATAATGCATAGTTCTCATGATCAAACTATGGTACCCCAATCCTAGCATGATCCATGATCTCCTTCCAGTGGTTAGACTGCTTCTTGAAGAACCTGCTCTGATACCAATTGTTGGATTACTGAGAGGGGGGGTGAATCAGTAATGAGCAAATATAGTACTTTTAACCACACTTTATTCTTAAACAATACTCAACAATTTATCATTATAATTCAATATATCATCAACAATATAATCATAAACAACATCACATCACAATAGATACACAATACATTATAATTTACGTGGAAATCCAAACGGGAGAAAACCACAAAATTCTTTTCTTATATATCAAAAGAATACATTCATTGGAAGCACCAACTTATAATTCTCTAGCTACAACTCAAAGGAGGATCCAACCCCCTATTCTTAGTCTCCAACCTGAATGAAGCTACAACTCCTGATTCTCTGGATCCAACCAGAAGGAGGCTACAACCCCCTAGGTTCTCCAACTACAACTGGAAGGTGGATACAACCACCTTTCCTTGCCCCATCTCAGCGCCCTAAAAAATAAATGTAGATAAAATTTCATGGAATCTACCACTATAACTACCACAAACTCTGTCACTTTCACAACTCTTTCACTATCACAACTCTATGTTTGTCACTATCTCTATCATTGCCACAACTCTATCACTATCACAACATTGTCATTGTCACTGTCTCTATCACTGTCACAACTCTATCACTATCACTGTCATTATCTTTGTCATTGTCTCATCAACCTGTATATGATCATCAACCAACTAAACATGTACCATACCATGCATTAAGTGTATACCAATATACATACTATCTCATGCGTCAATCGTGAACAAAATGATACATCAACAATGAGTAGTGAATCATGAACTAGAGAATCAAAAATACCATACCATCAACCATATGCATATATGTACCATGTCATCAATGAAACATATCAAAGTCCCTATGCATGTCCCTCATGCATATCTCACCATACAACATTAATAACCCTCAACCATGTACAAGCAACTCAAGGATGTGAACTATAAGAACCATATCAATGTTGTACCATACATAAGAGTGCTTCTCACTCAACCAACTAACCAACATATACCATATCCAAGTAAAATACCAACCATACCAAGAATTCCTTAGGAATTCACAACATCATAAGCAAATCTAAGCATCAAAACAAACTAATAACCATACCAAAACTTCTGTCACTGACCTGAACCTATAGAATGTTAACTTCTGAACTTGCTTTCAGATTCTCGGGACCTGATATCAACATCTATTAACATTTTCATGATCCTTTCAGATGTATGCAAATTTCCCTTCTACAACCTGTGTGTATACGCTCTTTCCCCCACTGCAGCTTGCATACATACGCTCCCACATAAGCCTGCAACTTGCATATAACTCAAAAACTAGGGTTTTGTTGTAACTCCAAGATTTTCGTCATCGACCCTTCTTTGCTACTTCATAAAATGACGCTACAACCTTAGCAAAGTATCACTAGATCATAAGAAAGATAAGCAATGAATAAGTGTATGAGTGTACTTGTGAATGACTCCTTGAGGTGTTTATATACTTGTTCTAGGTAACTCCTCTCCTTAATTTAGGCCTTCTAGGGTTTTCTTGTTACAAAACATTTACCCCTTTGACCAAGAATTATAACTAACTAGGGTCTTCTTGTCCACTCTTTGGAGATTCCAACTTTACAAGGTCATATCTCCCTAACTGTGAGAAACCACGTGGATTTCTACATATCAACAAAAATGACACGAAGATATTCCTTATTCAACTTCGGGTACCATGACCACACCATCGAGGCTACCAGAATATGCAATTGAAATTATTCAAGGATTGACATCGATCTCTAAGGGTTGACACAATTCTCTAAGATCACTCTCCAGGGGTTGACATAAATGACAACCAACAAACTGGTTTCCAACAGATTTTAGCTGAGTTTTTTTTTATAATCTTTCTCAATCGTATAACACTTATCATCCAATGGAAATACTCCATGTTACCCCTTTATATTATTTCTTACATTCCCATTAAAAATAGGTTGGATATATCTAAAGGAGGTGCATCTTGGAACTGTTTATATGATAGAAATTCCTCGTATCTAAACACTTATTATCCCACATTGGTTGAGAGGATTGGTCTGTAGTAATATATAATCCCCAATATAACATGATCCTTGTGTCAATGGGTGCAACCAAAATGAACATAGACACCAAGTTGACGAGAAACATGACCTTAAAACACAAACTCTTGCCTTAAATCCCCACATTGTTTGGTCAAAATCACCAAAATCATCCCTCGAATCAAAAAGTGATACTCCTATAATTACCATTTTATTTCAAGATCAAAATTATAGCATTTTTCCACCAAGGCATTAAATCCTTGTAAAATTGTAAACAAAAACCTTAAAATTGACCCCCGAATCAAAGGGTGATGCTCCCATAATCACCCCCTTTTTGGGGGGGTAAAAATTACAACTTTCCTGAAATCGTGGTCTTAAAAACTAGTACCGTTGCAAACAGAAATATTCAAATCAGCCCATGAGTACAGATCCATTGGAGATATGGGAAAGTACAGATCCATTTTTATGAGGTCGAATCATGTCTGATTTTTCATTTCCTTTGATGAGTACCATTCAAAATCATGTCCTAGAAATATTCATCGTAATGAAATGTAGCAAGGGAATAAAGGTGATGTGGATTCCTTCTTTGGTTACATACCTTTGGTTTATTATTATCCTTGTATGTGAGTGGAAGTTTCTCGACCTCAAAATTACAATGGCCCCTTGTGTCGCCCGCACTAGGAGGACCCTTATTCATGAAACATGAGTTGCCCTCACTGTTGAGGATGTTGCACAACATTTCCAAAGCTTACTCCCTCCTGAAGTGAAAGAGGTCATGAAACTAATGGAAGGTGATGTTCAACTTATTCGGGCTTATTAGGAGGATGAAGAGGTGGAAAAGTAGGTTGGTGATATCATTTTTGATCCAGGTTTCACTTAGAATAGGGATACCAAGTTTCAAAAATTGTTGGAGCTCCATTGGCACACCAAGAGAGTCGCTTATGCAGCGAAAAATATCATCTTTCTATGTAGAGAAAAATATCATCTTTCTATTGGGGGTATCCATATGGGAGTGGTGTCTCCTACATAATGGCTTATTAGTTACACATGAATATGTTTACTTTCTCAAAATTTCAATGTCCTCCTTTGTACAACAAAAAAATATCATAAAAATATTTAAATGGTGGTAATACATAGTACCCATTTACATGTTTTCTTACTTACCCATTAAATAGTATTACTCAAAGGCACTCCTTTACATGGTTTCCATATAACCTCCAATATATCAGGATACTTATGTTATTGGGGTTAACCAAAGATTTTTATTTTTTTTTACATAATGGTTAACTATGGAATCATAGGTGGTATGTTTTGATATTTCTTTGTTCATAAAAGAAATTGAAAAATGCATTAATAGGTATCATTTTATTGATATAGATATACATTGGTATCACAGTTTTACCAATATCCTCTAGCACTACATATTTGGTAAGTTGCAATATCAAGCTACATAGGGGGTACCCTTATGTTTATTTATTGGAAAAATATTATTGAGACCCTTGAATTCTATGTCATGATACAACAAAGATAGTGATCCCACCACTTCGTCGTTCCCAATAAGATTGAAAAGGATTAATCTTATTCACAAGGTGTGAGACACCTTTTTACCTATGTAAAAGAAAGACAAACAAACTTACTATCATATATGTGATTGTGAAAAAAAATGAAGAACAAAGAAAGAAATTCATTAAAAATCTTAAAATGACAAACAAAAGAATTCATTTTTTTTTTTAATTTCAAAAGAATAAATAAAAAAATCTATATTTATTATTATTTCCCAAAGCTCTTTATACATGTATATAAAAGATCTTTCAACATTTCCTATGAATTCACAACATCATTCAACTATCATGACTTCACCATAAGACCACTACATCTATACATGCACTTTTGATAATGGTAAACATGCATACCCCCATACTGTCTTTTTCTCTAAATTGCAAAGGCTTTTCCTTATTGTTTTTTGCTAGAGACTACATATGTCTTTTGCTAGAGACTACAAATGATTTCCCCTACAATAACAAAACAAGGGGATTAGAAGGAATATAGTCTCGCGGAGGATTTCCCTTGTCGTCTTTTTATTTATATTGCAAATGGTTTCCCCTATTAATTTTGTTAAATGTGTTTAAACACTACTACATATGGTGTTGAAGTCTGATGGGGAGTTTTGACAGTACAGATAAAATCAATCATACCATTAGGCATTACTAAGTAACTATCAAAATTTTGTTATTTTTTTCTGAGTGCCCCAATGTTCGTCAACCTTTCAACAGAGTCCAATCATCGTCGATATTCTGACTCATATTCGATGGTTACCGTAAGGGCCACGTGGTACCCCATCATCAAACGTAGATCATATAGGCATGTTTCTAAAACCATGAGCTATACCAACTCACTCAAGGACCTATAGATACATGTAAAGATAATTATGATCAAATTATGTAACCATCGTATCGATCGAGGTTGTCCCCACAGGGATCATATAAATATATATGCATTCTCAAAACGTTCTACTTTTTTGAATATTTTGTTGGAATCCAGTGATATAAAGGTTGTAAGTAGAGTGATAGGAAAGAAGAGGTTTGTCATATTAGAGACAATAGGAGGAATCTTCAGAGAGAACAAAGGTGTGGGATTTGTATTTCACTTTGTCAACCAGGTTTTTAAGGAAGACTGTAATTGTATGATGTCTATCATGTAAATATCCTGCTATTATGACAATTTGATTGAAGATCAGTACTGTTTTGACTCATAATTTTCTTAAATGTGATGCTTTTTGTGATCTTTAATGTTTTTCTACAATCTTTAAGAGATATTTAATGCATCTTTATAATAATGTATGAATCTACCTACTGGAAAATTGGAAGGTATGGTTAAGAGGTGGGAATTTAAGGGGGGTTAGTTCTAAACTATGGAAGGGGAACTAGGGTGCCAAGAAGAGGCAATAAGTCCATTTATTTAGCTCAAAAACAGATTTATGAATGCGGTTATGTTTGGTAAATAGTTGACAATGGTAGGGTTTTTTAGAGTGGACAATGTCGCTATTAAGGGTTCCTTCAAATCTATCTAACCTTTAATTATCAGGGATCAATCATCCCCTTCAAAAAATGAGCCTTGAAAAGGGTTATTGATGTGAATAAACCTGAAATCCTCCTTCTATAACAGACAATGTCAAATGTGGATAAAATAGTTAGTTATCTAAGCAGATTGCTTGGGGGTTGGAAGTTTAAATGCATTGATGATAGAAGAAGGTATGTGTTTATCATTAGAAAAGTTATACAATTGTCTATACCTTTGTTTGTGCAATTGGAAACTTAAAACCCTTTGTTGTGGAAAAATACCAAAATTTGTTATGTAGGCCAAAGAGGGAATTTTTTGCCTTGGTGCAAATTACATGCTACACTACACTAAAATGCATCCTCGGGTCTGAAAACTCATTCAATTTGAGTGGTTCAAATTGTAAACAAATTTGTAAGTCATTTTACATAATCCTATATACTTAGTTTTTCTTTTGTGGTCATAAAAGACTATTGTGCAAAAATAGGTAACAAATGCCTAGTAAAACCCTAGAAATCCACAACTTGTTTGTAAAAAGTAAGTCAAGGTTTTATTATATTGTAGATGTGAGTTGTGCAAGTTGTTGGGGGTGTGTTTTATCATATTATACCTGATCATGTTGTTAATTTTGCAATTGCAATTTTAAAAATGGTTGATGTGCAAAAGAGTTAAAGTTTTCCTTGCAAAATGGAAGGTCAAAACTGTACCAAGTGATGAAATTAAAATGCACGCCCAAGATTCCTTGTAGTAACCTAAAATTGTTTTATAAGTTGTACGATGGATATATCTATATTTTATATTTACCTATGTCATCTAAAGTGAAATTTTAGAACATAAGAGGTTGATTTCAAGCACCTAGATTTCGGATTTCAAGTAAATATGAAGTCAAAACTACCTTAGAGTAAAATGCACGCCCTTGTCTTAATTTTGACCTAAATTGAGTGGTTCAACTTGAAGAAGTTGTAATTTTTGAATTTACATATTTACATATCCATATATTTCCAGTTTAAAAAAAAAACTACCTGATATGCATAAAGGCTAAACATTCCCTTGTAAAACCGAAGGGCCAATTTGTTAAATTTGGCTATAGGAAAGTGCATGCCCAAAGTTCGATAATCCTCCATAATTTAATATTTAAGTTGTAAATTGATTATTACAATATTTTTAACATGTTTGTACAATTTGGAGTGCATTTTCACTCCAATAATGATGATTTATATTCACAAAGATGCATATCCTTTTGATGAATCAAAGCATGGTGGCTTATGAGAGAAATCAAGGTCAATGACTTCTAAGCAACCAATTATACATAAAAAATAGAATAAATCTTAACTCTAATTTCTGCAATAGAATTAAGAGGTCAATATTATAGGAAATATTACAAGTTACAAGGTTGTAGAAAAGTATACATCTTTCTATACCTTTTTTTGTGAAATTTGAAACTTAAAACCCTTTTCCCTGCAAAAATACCAAAAATTGTATTCTAGGACAAAGAGGGAAAATGTTGCCTTGGTGCAAAATGCATGCCAGGATACACTAAAATGCACGCCTATGTCTTAAATATCATTCAATTTGAGTGGTTCAAATTGTAAATGATTTGTTAAGTCATTTTGCATAAACCTATATACTTATTTTTTCATTTTTAGTCATAAAAGAATATATTGTGCAATAATAGTCAAGAGATGCCTAGTAAAACCCTAAAAATGCCCAACTTGTTTGTAAAACATAAGAGAAGGTTTTATTATACCTTATATTTGAGTTGTGAAAGTTTTTGGGGTTGTGGTTTATCATATTATAACTATTCATGTTGTTAATTTTTCAGTTGAAAGTTTAAAAGGGGTTTTTGTGCAAAAGAGGCAAAGTTTGTTGTGTAATTTGGAAGGTCACAACCGTACTAAAGACTAAATTAAAAAACACACCCAAGCTTCTCTTTAGCTCCAAAAATTGTTTTATAAGTTTTAATATGGAATTCCATATATGGAAAATTTACCCATGTCATCTAAAGTGCAATTTAAGAATATGATAGGTTTCTTTCATGCACCTAGATTCAGGATTACATGTAAATTTGAAGTCAAAATGACATTATAGTAAAATGCATGCCCTAGTCTCAATGTTGACCCAAATTGAGTGGTTCAACTTGAATAAGGTGTAATTTGTCATTATACACCTGCATATAGCCTTATAGTGGAATTTTTATACAAACACCTACCTGATGTGCATAAAGGCTAACAATTGCCTTGTAAAACTGAAAGACAAATTTGTTAAAGTTGGTTATAATAGGAAGGTGCATGCCCAAAGTTGGATAAGCCTCCATAATTTAATTTTTAAGTTGTAACTTGATGATTACCATAGTGTTAACATGTTTGTACAATTAGGAGTTCATTTACACTCCAAAAAGGATGATTTCCATGCACAAAGATTCATGACCTTTTGATGAAATATAGAAGGAATATGTCAATATTATATGAAATATTACAAGCTATAGGGTTGTAGAAAAGTTGTAGAAAAGCTACAGTGGTGAATTTTGAAAGATGAGATGATGCATATATAGGAAAGTGAGTAATTCATTCCTTAATATGAGATATTCATTTCTTAAGAATAGAAGCCACACTCAAAAATGGAAATTATGTGTTTTCTACTTGAAAACAAGACATGTTGTAAAATGCATGCCCTTGAGTAAAAAATGCAAGCCTTTTGTTAGGATTTGCACGATAACTTCTTGAAAGAATAATTTTAGGGAAAATTCATATTGTTAGATGAATTATGCACATTATGCACACTGTCCTTATGAAATTTCATGAAAATGGGGCATTGACGAAAATGCATGCCATGTTAGGGAAAAAGGTAGGTTGTACATATGTTGTTGTGTCTCAAGAATTTGGTGCAAGGTGAAATATATATTTTGGTTTGGGGTTACATGCATGAAATAATATGTATTTTTACATATGCAACTCTAAAATTATTTATAGTGATAGATGATAGTTTAATGATTACACAAGTGAAATATTATTGTTGTGGATTGTTGTTGTATATGAAGTTTGAACATGCCCTGGAGTGAATACTACAATCCTTGTGTTAGGATTTGCATTGTTTCTTCCTTAAATCACAATGTTAGGGAAAAATAATATCTTTACATGAATTATGAACATTATGCACACTGCCCTTATGGAATTTCATGAAAAAAGGGTATTGAGGAAAATGCACGCCCTGTTATTGAAAAATGCAGGTTGTATATATGTTGTTGTGTCCCCATAATTTGGTGTAGGGTGAAATATACATTTTTGTTTGGGGTTATATTCTATCCATATATTGGATTATGAGTGGTAATGGTATGAAAATTACCACTGTGGAGGAAATTGAAAAAATGTTGCATTTGTAGCTTGTGTATGTATTGTAATTTGCATGCACAATTATTGTTTTACAAGCCATATTCATACTTGATACATATATGTTTCATATTCATTACAACAAATATAAATCTAAGCAATTACCATTGTTATATCAAAATGTCAAGTACATGAAACTACTTATGTTTTACTCAAACATCTTGCAAACAAGATGATAATGGTGGTGTATATGTGTATAAATAAATCTCATGTAACTTTTAAAGTATTACATGAATTGATATGTGCCTATGCACACTCATATATTCCAATAACTATACACACTTATACATGTCATTAACTGCATAAAATAAATTACATTGTTAATAAACTGTCAAAATAATGATATATATTACATATTTAAATGTAATTACATGGAGTACATGGTATATAAACCAACGTTATTTTGTATCTACCCTAGGCTGCTTGAGAGGTTTTTGCAAGCCCTACTCTTGAGATGAAGAAAAATGTACAGAGCCTCTCTTTGTTGTTGCAGAGGCTTCTAATTGTTTTGTAGCTGTGCTAGGCACATGTTGTAATTGTTTCTCTAGATCTTTAATTTCTTTTCATAATTTTGTAATTTCTCTTGCAATCTTGTTTTTTATTCTACTTTATTTTTCAACAAATTTGCATTCTTCTTATACTTCTTGTCATTGACATTTTGATTGTTTTCAATTTGTACCTTTTCTATTTTCAGTTTGGATCAAACGTCAACCAATTGACCCCTGAGTTTTTGTACTTCATTCTCAAGCTCTTGTTCCCTCAAATATTGTTTCTTCGAACAAAACAAATTGACACCACATCAATTATTGTTGTACTCTGTCATAAACAATTTTGGATTTCAACCTTTGCATCTCCGTGTCACATCCCAAATGCTATGCCTTTCATTTATGAAAGAGTTCATTATTGATCTCTTTAATATTTTCATCTTTCTCATCTATCGTCATCTTCAATGATCCTGTCATTGATGATGGGGCACAAAGATCAGTTAGAACACTACTTAATTCTTATCTTCTTGATACATCTTCTCTTTTCTTTCTATGGAATTTTCCAAGTCATTTGAAAGAGTTTGTTTTGTTGGACTGCCATGGCTTATATCTCTACCCTTACCCATACCTTGAATTTTACCTTTATCTTGATCTTTTCCACCTTTACTCTAACTTTCTATTTCATTTTCAAGTTTTGTACTCTTCTCTTTTGTTGCACTGCCCTTATTTTTACCTTTTCCCTTATCCATGCCCTTATTTTTACCTGCATCCTTATTGTTTCCACCTTCTTTAGTAAGTATTTTTATTTCCTTTTTAAGGTCTCTAATCTTCCCATTTGCGTTGACAATTTCCATATATTTTTGATTCAACTTATTACCTTGGTTACAATTTTCATTCTTCAAATTGATCACTTTGTTCTTATATTTTTCAATCTTTGAATTATGCTTCTGACATAGCACTATCAATTTATTTTCAAATTCAGTCTTAAAAAATTCAATAAGTTCTTCTTTCTCCTTCACACTCTTTTTAAAGGCATCCACCTCCAGATTACTTGCAGTGTTCAATGGAGGTATTTTCAAAACTTGTGGTCTTCTTTTCAATCTTCTTGAAGATTGGAAACAATTCTTAGATATGTATCCAATGAAATTTTGAACGTTTCCCTAGAATCATCAATATCCCTTTTAAATTCCTCTATAATGACGGATACCTCACTTTTTAATCCAGTGATAACATGATATTTTCCCTTTATTTTGCCGCTTGATTCTTTTATTTTCCTTGCAATTGCATTTTCCATATTTCCAATTTTCTTCGAGCATTCCATATTATTGATGTGTTGTAGTTCACACTTTTACTTTGAGTTGTATATAAAGGAAGAATCCTCCATTGCAACAAGTCTATAATGCATCATTCTATCCAATTCCTAGAAAAGAAATCTCTTATAAACAATGTATGTTGGAATGTTCACACTTGAACTTGGAGAAGTAGAATCAACAACCATAATAGGGACATTATACTCAAGTAATGCCATTTTAGGAGGAGTTCTATGAATTGTAGTTTCTAAAGAAACACAAAAATTAGCATTGCATGTTTCCATATAATGGTCCATACATCCATGCTCCTCGAATTCATTCATAGATTCATGTAGTTCTCTTAAAGTTCTAACATCATTAACTTCATGTTGGGAAATTGTATCAAAAATGATTTCCACACCATCAAATTTAGTATGTTCAAGTACTTCCTCAATGGGTTTCTTTGTTTTTGATCTCCTAGTGTAGATTTTAAGAGGGCTTGTTTGGTCATCGGGTTGATATAAATCAATACTTTTCTACAATGTGCCTAGGAAATTGAACCCAATCTTATTTTTTTTACTTTCTTCGAGGGAATGATGCAATTTTTTAGCCAATAAATGAGGGACATCTACGACACTGTCTTCAACCCAATAAATGACTAGCCTCATGCAGTCACCGGAAATATCAGTCTTATGATTATTCATAATTTTCCTGAGGACAATTTGAATAAAATACTTGTATAGTCCTTGGGGAACATCTAGAATTCTTAAACTATTCATTGGAATAGATAATTTTTTCCCACATATTTCACTATCCATCTTCATCTTTTCTACCTTGGGGTTTGTTTTTGAGTTAAATGTTTCTCCCCCTCTGCATGGAATTTGTGTGTCTCTTGCAAGAAAATCAACATCTAGGTAAATTCTCTTGCCAAACAGTTTCAATTCCATATCTATGTCATCATAATTAGCTACGACCATATCTATCTCATCATTTTCAAAATGGAAGGGTTCAAACATAAATTTAACGTCTTCTCTTCTCAGGATATTTAGAATACCTATTGGACCATTCATTGTGTCTCTCCATGCTTCAACACACTTCTGAAATTTGTTGAACTGCATGTTTCAATTTTTGCACCCATGGTAGAGGGCGCCCTTGTTTCAATTGCGGACATGGTTTTATGGGTTCAAGGTTGTAATGGTTTTTTGAGGAATGCACACTAACATGAATGGATGTTGAGGAATGGAAGTTGTGGAATGCACACTCACATTGAGGAAACCCTTGGCAGATAATTGAATTTTTTAAATGATTTAGGGCTATATTGGTATTTTTTTTGTAAAGTACTTTTGATAAGAAAAATAAATTAATATTTATAGATAAGATATAATTTATTACAATTAACACTTTTACAAAACTTGACCTACATTTTTATAAGCACAATCAATTATATTTGTATCATTTTTTAACAATGGACTTGGGATTTTTGAGAATTAATGAAAAATTTCCATCCTCTAAATGAGGGGAAGTACTCAAGGTTTTTCTGGCTGGGCGTTGTATCTTGGAAACTAAAAAAAAATCTTCAGAATGTATCAGGGTAATTTTAAAGGAAAAATTACAAATGTTGTCGACTATAATGCAAAAACAAACACTCAATCTCATATTAAAGGGTAAGCAATATATCTTTCATGCATTTGAAATCAATCATAGGTGTGGGAGACTTACAAGTACTCTAAGTTTCTAAGATTTTGGGACTCGGGAAACAACTCAACATACAAGGTTAACTGCATATGTGTGTTTCCAAACAACTTATCAAACATGGGTTTGGGTTTGTTATAAGATATTCCATAGTATCAACAATCATACACAATGGATAAACATCCATTTTCATTCATCTTCCTATGCAAACCATTCAAATGGGATAAGGAAGAACCGTTTATGGTTAATGCCAACATAGGGTTGCATAACATGTCAAGGGCGTGCATTTGTATAGTGAAAGTGTGCATTTGTCATTAACAATGTGTGCATATTCCTCCTTACTATGTAAACATGCAATCTCATTCCCTCAACATGCAATTTCAACTTGAGACGTGCATTTTCCCCTTACAGGGCATGCATTTTCCTCAATACTCTATTTTCATGTAATTTCATAAGATCAACATATAATTACCAACACAAGGCATGTATTTTTCTTTCTAGGGCGTGCATTTGTCATCTTCCATATTTTCATGTATTTTATGCATTTTTCCTTTTGAGGCCATGCAATTTTCACCATGGGGTGTGTATAATTTATTTGAAGGAATGGATTTTTCATAAGCATATTTATCCCTAATATAATCATATCATTTTCACCATTGGGTGTGCATTCCCTCTGTCTTTTGTGAGTTTCAACAAGGCCATTTTTAACAATTTGACCTCTTTGTTTTACAAGGAAGTTCTTACCCTTTACACACAACAAAAGGATTTTTGTCTCAAAATTCCCAGTGTGTCCTCTAAAATGCAAGCCTAAGGCATAAAATATTTTATGTCTTATTGTGGGATGGGTATGTTACAATTTCCCACCCATCCAATCGACATTGTTTCCATTACTGATTTTTCATGCCAACCATTTGGAAAATAATGGAAGGATTAATTGGGTTTTTGTTGTTTCATAAAACCCTAATTAAAGCTTGTTATAGTCTCCACATATAAAAATGCACACTCACTCGTAAGAATTACATGTTTTGCTTTTAAACTCTAATTTTTTCCCCTTGTGTAAAATGCAGACCAAGCTTCACAAAAATGCACACCTAGGTCTTAAAAAACCTCCAATTTGAGTGATTCAAGTTGTTGAGGGTGTATTAGATAATTTACACCCATTTACATATTTTTATTTTCATTTTCAAACACAAATGTGGTTTCTCTATAAAAGAGGCAATTTTTTCCTTGTAAATTGAAAGACCAAAACAATAGAAGGTGACCTAATGGAAATTCACTCCCATGTTTCTATATAGATCAAAATTTAGTTATAATATATTTTGGGTGAATATAATGCTATTTTAAATCTACCTATATTACCCTAAGTGCAGTTTCAAATGAAATAGGACTTCTACCTTGAACCAATGTTGAAGAGTTTTTATAAAATGCAGGTAAAATTGTCTTTCTGTAAAATGCATGCCCAAGACTCATATGACCTCCAAATTGAATGATTCAAATTGTGGAGTTTGTATTTTATTCAAAACCATATTATTTGCATAGAGGCTAAAACCTGCCTTATAAATGAAAAATAATGCATAAAGGGAAAAATGCATAACAAATCATGAAAACAGGGCATGATGAAAAATGCACACGTTGCCACGAAAAATCCATGCATGCAATTGGTAATTTACATGTTACACGTTACAGGACTATGGATATGTTGTAATCCTTAAAACCTGTATACTAGGGTGATATCTCAAGTTTTTCCCCTTTCCCTAATTTCAACAATATTGGATTTTCACCCACTGTGAAAGGTTGGAGGATGCATGCCAACCATTTAACAAAAATGTTTACAATTGTTGGAAGGATGTTTCCCAACCTTTTGACAAAATGGAAACCATAAAAGTGTTTCCCTTTCCTTTAATTCCTTTCGCATGGGGTCATAGCTCCTCTTCCTCTCTATTATGTGCAATTTGTTTTTTGGCCTATAGAAATTCATTTACATGTGTGAAATCGGTAGAATATATTTGTATATTGTACTTATATTGATTCATTGGATTTTCTTGTAAAATTTAATTACAATTCCATATAAAATTACTCCAAAGGAAAATGATAGGATGCTTCAAAGGTTATTTGTGGCATTGGAGGCAAAGGGTGATAAGAAATGTTGTTTCCCTTGCAATCAATGCAGGGGATTCAATATAGGAAGAATTTTAATAACAACAAATGAAAGGCATTGTAGACACTTTGGACATATTGAAGGGGGTATGAATATCGCCCATTGGTAACTTAGTACTCATTATATGTTTTTATATTGATTGTATTCATAGAACTTTATATTCTTTAATTATTTGTTACATACATTAATATCATTTGATTGATTGTAATTATAAAGAAAGGGCGTCCTAAGTGTGATCTTGGGAATGTGCCAAGTAGTAGTAGAAATCATGTTGTAAACACTGAGGAAGATGGAGCGAGTATTGGATATCAAGTTAATCCCATGGAAGAACATGCCACTAATAATGGTACAGTTGAAAATGATAGTATAAATAGATTGGTCCAGGACACCTTTTCTCCAATGGATGAAAATTATGATGTTATTCACGATCTACCACTGATTGAAAAATTGCAACAACCCCTTTATGAAGACTCGAGGACAAATATTTTCTCTGCTATATTGTTATTGGTGAACTTGAAGGTATTAAATGATTTTCCAAACACTTGTCTCACCAACATCCTAAGGTATGTAATATAATTCATCACATATACATAAAAGGTCTAGTTTTATTGTGTTTCTCTGTTCTTAGTGTTATTAATTAATGAGTAAATTAAGGATGTAATATTTAATATTAATATTATTTATATTAACTAGTTATATTTTGCATTGTGGATTCTTAGGTTAATTTCTCTTACCATCATCAAATACTTTACCTCACACACACCAAGAGTTATCTGTCATTATGAAGGATATTGGAATGGAGTACCAAACTATTGATGCATGTCATAATGATCATAATATATATTATGGACAATATGCATCAGAAATGAAATTCCCATAGTGTCAACTCAGTGGATATTGAACCAATCAAGTAACACAACATGTGACTCGCAAGGTTCTTCGTCATATTCCCACAATTCCACATTTGCAGCGACTATTCAAGTGCTAAAGCATAACACAATTTATGGATTACCATGCACGAAACATAAGTGAATATGGTTTTCTTCAAATTCCTATAGATGGTCTTTCATTTAGGAACATTGAAGAAATATGGGCAATTTTTAAAGAAGAACCTCACAATATTAGGATTTCATTGGTGGTTGATGGTGTCAATCCATTTGGAGAGATCATGTCTATTTACTCAGTGTGGCCTATTCTTTTTATAAACAATAAATTTCATCCTTGGATGTCAATAAAGAGGGAGCACACAATGTTGGCAATGATTGTTCCAATTATTTGTTTACCATAATTTTTTGAACGCAACATTCATTTGTCTTGTTCGTTGCATAATTTCTTATATATACAAAGTAGTAATGATGTGTATTTTCAATCAATTAGGTAAGTATCAAGTTAAAGATATGAATGTATATATTGAGCCTCTTATCGACAAGGTACTAAAGTTATGGGTTGGCATCACTATGTACGACATCTCTAGACCAATAAGGAAAAAACAATTTAAATTCCATGGAATACTTACATGGACACTTCATGATGCGCCAGGGCTAACTCATTTTTGTAGTATTTAATGTACTAATGCACTTTAACAGTATACATATTTTTTAAAATATCATGTATGTGTTTTAAATAATTCCTTGGTATATAATTGATATTGGCATTAATCCATATGTTGTAGGCCTATAAACGAAGGGTAAATTTGCATGTCCAGTATGTGGTCCTAGGATGAAATCTTGTCATTCAAGAAGTTTAGGAAATGAGGTGTTTGATGAGTATAAGCACTTCCTCCTTAAGAACCATAGGTATCAAACTACAAAAAAAAATATTTTCAATTTGAAAGAAGAGACTAGAACAAAACCATGAAGAATGACACCTCACGTATGGAAGTTGGAATATAATAGAAATCGTCAAGGTAAAAAATTATTTTATTTATCATATGGAAGTTTATTATGTTGTATCTAACAATTATTGTTGTAATCTCATTTATTTTTCATAAATGTTTTCAAGGCATTAATGGGCTTCCAAGAGGAATGAAAACATACCCTATATACAATTCAACAGGCTTCCCTACTATGAGCACCTACAAATAGCTCATTTGTTTGATACAATGTATATCAAGAAGAATGTAACATAAACATTATGGAGAATCTTAGATGAAAGGAGTGACAAAGAAAAAAATGGCAAAAATTGTAATAACATTCAGGAATCCAATCATGTAATGAAAAATGTGATTAATTCAAATAGAGATGGACATCGAGATAGTATTCCATGGTTATTTATAGAGAAACAAATAAATTTTGTAAAAGACATCGTTAGGAAAATTAAATTTCCCCCAGGATTTGCTTCAAAAATAAATAATATCTTAATGAATAAATGTGAATTTGGTGGGGTAAAAACTCATGACTGGCATACCTTCATTAAGGTAATTATTTTTTTATATTTATGTATTAGTATACATATTTTTGGTAATTTTTTTGTTTACTTTTTAGTTACAATATGTTCTACCTCTAATGTTTTTAAGGATTCATTTTTTGTTACAATATGTTCTACCTCTATCTCTTCCAGACAACTTTGACAACAACATAAAACAAGTCATATATTATCTTGGCAAATACATGAGGTAAGTAACGATTTCTATGAAAAATATTCGTTGCAGAACTTGTTCACATGTGTTTTACTTGCAATGTATATACTTAAATTTGTGATTTACTTGCATCATGTGTAGGTGGTTGTCATCTAAATAAGTCCATGCAAAAGATATAAGGTATTGGAGGAGAGAACTTCCTCGCCTAATGTATGAAATGCACAATAACACTAGCTCATACACCAAGTGGAGGTGGTTGAAATTTGTGGACCTGTACACACAAGGTCAATGTGGATGGTGGAAAGGAATTTGAAATAATTGAAAGCCTTTTCTAGACAAAGAGCATGCCCTAAAGGTTCTATGGTGGACGGCTATATGGTATATCAATCCTCAGTGTATATTAGTCAATATCTTCCTAAAATAGTAGTAAATATGAATGTGCCTTTCGTTTTGGATGTCAACTCCATCAACAAATTTGAAGGGGAGGTCATGTTGAGGAAAGGTAGAATGAGGAAAGTGAAAGGCTATTAGATCGTAGATATCTACAATACTTTTGTTTATTCACTTTTATCTATATCATAGCTATTTAATTTTATTCTTCCATCAATTATTAATCTTTCCCATAGTACCTAATTATTGATGAATTGGTATTTTTTCATATAGATGGTCAAGAGTGGGATGCACTACATTTATACATTGCAAACAATCTTGATTGGATGAATGTATGGTTAGAACGATGTATACAATGTTATGGTAGGTTATCATGGGAAGGGGTCACTACATTGGTTAAAGAGGCTCAAAGTAATCAAGATACCAATATTACACAGAGGGAAATTGATTTAGCATATGGTTTAAATGATAAACATGCAAGCATATTCACCCACAATTTTTACTTATTTTCCATTATATTAATATATGGTGTCGGTTATTTTCTTAAAATATTTACTAATTCTAAATATGTTAATTAATTGACAATACATTTTTACATGTTAGGTGTAATGCAATTGAAACGCCACAAGGCTATGTGGTCGAATGGCTGTAAATTTTGCATCAAAAAGTTGGATGACAAGAAAAAAATATTTGATTGTGGAATAACTATAGTATTTTAGATCACTAATGTTTCCTCTAGAAGTGATAGGCATCGAAAGGTATATGAAAACAATACTATGGGTATTTGAATGATATACTTGAATGTGACTTTAAATCCTTTAAATTAGTCATGTTCGAGGTCAATTGATACAAGTTACGAATGAATGAACATGATCCTGAAAGAATTTTTATCGAGCATGAGAATGGATTTACCATGGTTAATACAAGGATGCTTGAGTTGGGTACTGAGCTTTATGTTCTTCCAATCCAATGTGAGAAGGTATTTTACTCAGATGGTCTAGGTAAAGTGGGATGGTCATATTTTGTTAGATATGATCCAAGAAGAAGGCATGTAAAGTATAATCTAGCAGAAATATTGAAGAAGAAGATGATGTAGAGGAGCGAGTAGATGTGTTCGATGAGGAAGTTGAGCTAAATGTAGATGATAATGCTCTCGATGATTATATCGACGATGAAATTATCGAAAATGACATTGATGATGATGTTGTTGCCCAATCCTTTCATTGTTGATTATAAACCATGTTTCGAACTAGATGATATAGATTTGGAGTTGGATGAAGAA
The DNA here is from genome assembly GCA_009831015.1 of Picea engelmannii. Lineage (NCBI taxonomy): Eukaryota > Viridiplantae > Streptophyta > Pinopsida > Pinales > Pinaceae > Picea > Picea engelmannii. Next base: position 492,547 of record ML787545.1, on the reverse strand, counting down.
GAATATCAATGATATTGAATTGTTGAAATGTAGGTCAGTTGTATGTGATTATATATTTTCTATGATTTATTCTCTTCAAAGCATTTTCTTATATGGGTTAATTGTTTGTTGTTAAGTTTTATACCATATTATTATATGTATAATTGGTTGGTTAGAATCATTGACCTTGATTTCTCTCATAACCCACTAACCTATAACCTCCTAACCCATTTTGAGCACATGCTGATTGATTTTAATTATAAGTCAACATTGATAATCTACCACAAATTTTTAACTCACCACCTAGTAACCTTGGTAACTTTCTAACCTTCCACCCTCATCCACTATAGGAACCATGTGCATGCTTCAAAATCACTACACAGACCCTAAACAAAATATTTGAGATGCAAGTGTCATATGGAATCCATTACAATGTTTAACACAAAAAATATTTAGTGGTGGACATGTCTTAGGGTTAGGGGTTATGAGTTAGGGATTGAGGGTTAGGGGGTCTAGGGGTTATGGGATTTAGTGGCTATAGGGGGTTAGGGGGGTTTAGGGGTTAAGGGGTTATATATAACTATATAACACATATTATTTGTGAATTTAAATATAAATTATATTACAAACAAATAACAATTAAAAAATAAATATAAAATAAACAAAAATAAAAAAAAAACAAAACTCAAAGATAAAAAACACATTGTGGTGCCAAACCCCTGACCAAATAAACCCACTCCAAACCCACTAACCACTGCATTGATCTACCCCACCTGTTAGTACTAAGATTGCACAGAGGAGAAACTCATTGACATTTTCATTGGATCGACCCCACCTGCCAGTAAGGAGAGTGTGTGGAGGAGCAAACCCATACATGGAGAGATCGACACCACCTATTCGTCCATGGAGGGATCGACCCAAAAATGTCTTCAATATGTAGCCTTTTTGCTGATGTAGATAGAGAATGTATATATTGTATTTTTTTGTTCAATATGAAATGGTTTACAATGGCTATGTTTGTGTTTAATCCACGTCAAGTTTTCCCTATCATTTAGTCCTAACTTTAGGTTCGATACCCTGTATACTACATTTTTTTGTCATATTTTTGTACACGCAATAGAGAAGAAATAAGGTTTATTTCGGTCGATGAAAGTGCATGTTGGATAAAAAGGGGTCGGAGGCCTAAATTATAAACCATTGTATTAAAGGATGATAACGTTTTGTATCCTTATTCATTTTGGTACACAGGGGTGGTATTATCAAACCACTTTATCTCTCCCCTGAAATGTGTGAATGGATGGCATCTAGCACTGTGAAGTAAGCCAAATCAAAATGTCATCGTGTTGATGTAATTCAAAGGTTTAAAAAAAATAAAAATAAACCCCGAAGGTAAATGCACACTGTAAACTTTGTTACGATTACAATAGACTCTAGTTAAGGAAATCAAATTTTCCTTCGAAAAATAAGTTAGGGTAGTGTTCTCATTTTTGTAACATCCCTCTCTTGCATGCACTGAGTGAACTTATTATTTGAGGACACTTTCTTGCAAGTGATCTGGATTATTATTGTCTATTGTGTCATATGTTCGTCTGGTTGCATGATGTGCTAATGTGTTGGGTCGTTGGTTGTTTGTTGTCTGAATGCATAAGTTGTGTTCTTCATCAAGTTGTGTTTATTACTTGTTTTCTTTGATTTCCTTCCTGCTTAAACAAAGAAAACAATGTGTGTTGCTTGTAGATGTAACGATGGGGTCGTTAGATATGGTATCAGAGCTAGTTCGACCCACGACTTGGGATCACTACGACTCCCGTGGATTTGATATTTGATTATAATGTTGCTAATTAAGTTGACTTGTATTCGTGCAGGTAATCATGGTTAGAGGACATCGCAGAGGCAGACGATGAGGTGCTAGGGGAGGAGGCGCGACACCCCCAGTAGCATCCACGCCTGAGGGGTCTAACCCCCAGGGAGACAAACATGTGGTCAGGCAGGAACATATAGCGATGGGTGATGTGGTTGGGCTTATGAGGTATTTTCAATGGATGTCTGAGGAACTAATCATCTGTTTGGATAGAGATGAGGCCAGGGCATTGGCACCCCCTGAGGGTCCACCGCGTGCTCCGGTCGGTACTGGTAGCATTCACCACAAACTCGAGAAGGTCAAATTTCCTGAGTTCTTTGGTGCGTAGCCGCTGAGGCATGGTTGGAGAATATGGCGATCTGCTTTGCATTTCGTGACTATACCTCCAACATGAAGGTCCACATGGTGGTATTTCAGCTCAAGGGGAGCACTCTTCTATGGTGGAAGACGCTCCTACCGCAATTGAACATGGTCATCAAAGAAATGTCATGGGAACTGTTCAAGGAGCAGTTCTAAGAGAGGTATCTATCAGAGGAATTCATTGAGTTCAACGCCTTGAGACAGGGTGGTCGTATGGTGCCCGAGTACGAGGCCCATTTTATGGAGTTGCTTCGGGATGCTCCACACCTGAATACCGAGAAACTTAAGGTCAACAAGTTCTTGTTTGGCCTTAATGTCATCATTCATGCAAAGGTTAGGATTTTGATGTCTCAAACTTTGCATGATGTCATTTAGAAGTCCCTCATAGTAGAGGAGGAGCTTATCAACAGGGTTCAGAGCAGGACTCCAGTGAGACCAATATGGAAGGTGTCATCTGGTGCGCAACAACATCAGACACTAGCTAGACATATGCTAGGATATCATGGCTTCCAGAGAGAATCCAATTTCACTATACCTCAATGACCAACGTCTCAACAATAGACTCCTTATCGAGGACCACAACACCAACAACAACAGTTTAGGCCTATTCAGCAGAATAGACTAGGATTCCAGGCCGGTGCACCGCCATATTCTACTTCCGGTACCAAGAGTATTGGACTGAAGAAAGGGTGTTGGACATGTGGGGAGCCACATTACTAGCATGACTTCCCAGTGCAAAGGACTAGAGCATATAGATCATTCGAACCCACTACCATAGGATATTTGGGCAAGGCCCATTGGATTCATGTAGCAGTGAATAACCGCCAGGTAGAGCACCAGTCAATTGTGCTCAAGACATCAAGTATCATCGCTGACTAGACCCTTAGTATTTTAATTGATCCAGGTGCTATAGAGAGTTTCATTTTTGGTACAATGCTAAAAATAATTAAGGTAAAGGCAGTCAAATAGGATGATTTTATCTTGTAGAAAAGGCTTCGGGAGATAAACAAAAGGTTGGAGGAAAGGTTACGGGTTGTAGCCTTAACCTGGGAGAGTTTCATCACTAGGGAGAACCTGTACGTTATGATCTTAGGATCTTATGACGTCGTGATCAGTATGGACTGGTTGGAATCACATGAGGCGATACTCAACTGTAAGATGAAACAATTAAGCTTGGTCGATGTTGAGGGACAAATATGTGTGATTGTAGGTCGGAACCAGGGAGTCTCCCTGAGGTTCATCTCTTCTTGGAAGCTACGGAAGAGAATGCGCAAAGGATTTAATATTTATGCGATCCTTGCGTTAAATGAGAAGGGAGTAGTGGAAGGTCTAGAACACCTTTCGGTGGTGAGAGAGTTTGTGGATGTCTTCCCTGAGAAGTTACCTAGGATGTCACCAGAGAGGGAATTGGAATTTACCATAGACCTAAAACCGGGGACTGGACCGATAGCAAGAACGCCTTATCGGATGTCGACCCTAGAGTTACAGGAGTTAAAAATGCAACTGAAGGAGTTGTTGGACCTGGGACTTATATGTCCAAGTGTGTTACTGTGGGGTGCGCTTGTTATTTTCATGCGAAAGAAGGATGGGTCGTGGAGACTCTGCATTGACTATCGTCAATTAACAAGAATACGATCAAGAATCAATACCCGTTTCCAAGGATTGATGATATGTTCGATCAGATGAAAGGCACGACGATGTTTTCGAAGATTGACTTGAGATCAAGGTATCACCCGTTACAGATCAAGGAGGATGATGTCCCTAAGACTGCCTTTAAGATGAGATTTGGACATTAATATTTTATTGTTTTACCGTTTGGAATGATGAACGCCCCAGGGGTATTTATGAGTTTGATGAACGAGGTGTTCCACGACTACTTGGACAAGTCCATCCAAGTATTCATTGAAGATATTTTTATTTACTCTCGGATGATGGAGGAGCATGACCAACACTTGCACTTGGTACTATGATGTTTATGAGAGAACAAATTGTATGGGAAATTGTCTAAATGCTTGTTTTATCAATCAAACATTCACTACTTAGGGAATGTCATCTACGGCGAAGGTATCGTCGTGGATCCAACAAGGGTCGAGGATAATATGGAATGGCCTGCGTCGATGAATGTACTAGAAGCACGTAGCTTCATGGGTTTAGCGGGATACTATCGACGGTTCATCGAGGGTTTCTCAAATATTGAAAATCCGATTACAGAATTGCAAAAGAAGAACAAGAAGTTTGTTTGGATCGAGAAATGCACAGAGGCATTTTAGAGGCTCAAGGAGTTGTTGGAAACAACACCAATATTGAAGGTCCTTGACATGGACGCGAACTTCTTGGTATGCACTGATGCATCCAAGGAAGGTTTAGGTCGAGTCTTGATGCAAGACGGTCGAGTGATCATTTACATCTCGAGAAATTTGAGAATGCATGAGGAGAACTATGCAACGCACAATTTGGAGTTGTTAGCCATTTTTTATGCCTTGAGAGTTTGGAGGCACTACCTTATTAGACGGAAATTTGAAGTAAATGGTCCACTGTGGACTACAACACATATTTACACAAAGAGACTTGAATGTGCGACAGTGACGTTGGTCGGAATTGTTTAGTGAGTACGATTTTGAGATTACTTACATAAAGGGAACAATGAATAGAGTGGCTGATGTGTTGAGTCGGAGACCATGCATATTTTCGGTGATTCCTCTTCAAAAGAATCTATGTTAAATAATTCTAACTTTACAACACGATGATGACTAGTACAAAGAGGTCAAGGATTTTATCGGAAAAAACACAATGATGGTACCAATATTTGAAGGATTTACATTGGACGACGACGGATTATTGAGATTTAAAATTCAAATTTACGTACCACCGAACGATGAGTTGAGGAGTTTAATCCTAAATGAGGCTCATAGAGTAGTGTACATGGCTCACTCGGAAGTCACGAAGATGAGGGAAAACCTTAAAGCATTATTATTTTGGAAATGAATGAAGGAAAACATAGTCAACTATGTGGCAAGATGTCTAGAATGTCAGCAGGTGAAGGTTGAACATAGACATCTAGCAATATTACTACAACCAAACGCTATTCTGGAATCGAAATGGGAAGTCATGTTGATGGATTTCATTGTTGGATTTCCACTGACGACAAGGAGACATGACTCGATTTTTTTGGTAGTAAAGACTCTGACAAAGAGTGCTCATTTTATTCCTATACGTAAAATGTATTAGGAACCTAACATAGCTAGAGTTTTCATCACTGATATTGTGAGGCTGCATGGTGTACCTAAGAGGATTATATCTGATAGAGGATCGGTGTTTACAGGATGATTTTGGACTAGTTTCCAAGAGGCCTTGGGAACCCAACTTAACTTTAGTACCATGTATCACCTAGAGAAAGATGGGTAGACCGAACGAACAAACCAAATCCTGGAGGACATGTTGCGTATGTATGTTATGGACCAACAAAAACGTTGGGAAGAGTTCTTTCCACTGGTAGAATTTGCGTATAACGACAGTTATCAAAGCACCATTAAGATGGCGCCTTTCGAGTTTCTTTACGTGAGATCGTGTATGACGACTTGAGTTGGGATCGTCTTGAGGATAGGGTCCTGGTGGGACTGGAAGCGATCCAAGAAATGGAATATCAAATGAAACTATAAGACAAAGGATTAAGGAAGCACAGGATTGGAATAAGAGTTATGTCGATGTGCATTGTGTCAACTGTAGTTACGATGTGGCGATCAAGTACTCTTTCGGGTGAAACCGCATAAGATTTCGATAAAGTTTGGAAAGGGTTCTAAACTATCTCCTAGGTTCATGGGATCCTGAGAGATTATGGAAAAGAAAGGGTCGTGGCCTATTGACTAGCCTTGCCTGATCCTTGAGGTGTATGCACGATGTCTTTCAAGTCTTTGTTTGAGACATTATGTTAGTGATCCTACACATGATTTGACTTGAGTACCTTCCAGGTATCATATGAGGGTGCGCTCACGACTAAGCCAATATGCATCCTGGACCATTGCATTCGACAACTACAATGTTGAACAATAGATCAGATCAAGGTCCAGTTGGGAAACTATAGTCCACACTCGGCGACCTTGGAGGATGCATATGATATGCGCCAACAGTTTCCATATTTGTTAATAGATAGACTTATGATACTGTGATACACTTTATTTTAGCACTTATATACTGTGAAACTTTGGGACAAAGTTTATACCAAGAGGGGTTGTATGTAACATCCCACTCTTGCATGCACTGAGCAAACTTATTCTTTGAGGACACTTGCTTGCAAGTGATCTAGATTATTATACTATTGACCATTTGTATTGTCTATTGTGTCACATGTCTGTCTGGTTGCATGATGTGCTAATGTGTTGGGTCGTTGGTTGTCTTTTGCCTGAATGCGTAAGTTGTGTTTGTTGTCAATTTGTGTTGATTACTTGTTTTCTTTGATTGCCTTCCTGCTTAAACACAAAAAACAACTTTGCGTCGCTTGTAGTCGTAACGAGGGGGTCGTTACAATTTCCTTATTTCAAATATGTTATTATTGTTTAAAACAAGGATAGATGGAGAAAGGAAATTAGTCTGGTCAACCATCAGCCTCTGATAAAAAATTCCTAATTGATAGTGACTGTAAAATTTTTGAAACCATTGTTGGGACAAGATTTTGGGACCATTTTTGGGAGTTGTGTAGCGCGCAGAAGAAGGAAAGATAGTTGGCGCACTTTTGGGACCAATGCGTCCAAAGGAAGGAAGATTGTTGAATTCATTAGGGATTTTTGGTCCATTGATACAGGCTAATCCCTAATGTAATTGTATAAATATGTAATGGTTTTGGGATAGAGCGGTAACTTAGAAGAAAAAGAAAAGTCGAGTAACTTAGAATGAAAAGTAGATAAGTGTGAGATGAGTGGAAGTATGCAATGTATGTGAGTATGTAAGAGTGGAGAGAAACAAAGACAGATAGATGGATATGAGAATGACAAGGGCATGATGTATGAGTGCAGTGCACATATTTTGTAATGAATGATTCTGAATAATATAATAAGAAGTCAATCATTGTGGATGTATCCCATCTTGGGTGAACCATGTTAAATATGGTGTCTCTGTGTTATGATGTGATTGTTCTGGTTATTGTGCGCATATAATGAATGTTTTACATGTTATTAATGTTGGGTATGTGTTATATTATTTGCATGTGTGTGTGTGGGCGCGTCAGATTCGACAATTGTGTCTGACGATCCCTCTAGTAGTTTTTTTGGGCGGTTTTGCTATTTTTAGTGGATTTTGCTATTTTTAGCAGTTTTCTAAATTAATCCCGGATTAAGGGATTAGGGTTTTGGTATCTACAGAATACCTAAAAACATTGTATATATTGTATGGTGAATTTTGAAATTCGATATAATGAATAAAAGAAAGGTTTTCTCGGTAGAGGGTTTCCGGTATAAAATCTCTGTGTACTTTGTGTATGAGCCATTGATTAAATTATGTTTTGCTTAAGAATCTATATGCATTTCTTTACTTCACAGGTTTTAAACTTACATGTGGTATCATAGCTCGTTTTTGGCTTTAGAGGGGCGCCTTTGTTGTTTAGGGTTTGGCTCGATCTTGATAGATTAAATTTATCTTGGGTCTGTGATAAACCTAGGTTTAGTGGAAGCTTGGATTTGAGTGTAGAAAGAGGAATGGAAAGCTCTTCTAGAATCAAGATAGAGAAGTTCAACGGTAAAAACTTTGAGCTATGGAAGTTGAAGATGGAGGAACTTCTTGTAGACAAAGAACAATGGATCATTGTGGATCCTGGTACACAACCTACTGTTACACTGTCTACTAGCACACAGGCTACTGGTACACAACCTACTAGTACACAAACTTACTAGTACACCACCTACTGGTATGTCGAAGGAATATTGGGAGAAGTTGGACAGAAGAGAAAGGAGTACTATTCGACTCTGCCTGACAAATTCAATGTTGTTGAATGTCTTAGGAGAATCTATAGCCAAGGAACTATGGGATAAGTTGGGGAATTTGTATCAATCAAAGTCCCTGGTAAACAAGTTGTTTCTTTGAAAGAATTTGTATCATCTTAGGATGGAATATGGAGATTCTGTGACATAACATCTAAATGCATTTAACACTCTGGTAAGTCAACTTGTCTCTATTAATATTACGATTTCATAAGAAGATAAGTGTATTACTTTGTTATGTTCTTTGCCAGACTCTTGGGATAATCTGGTTGTAGAAATAGGTAGTACCACTCAATCTACATTGAAGTATGAGGATGTAGTTGCATCCTTGTTATCTGAAGAGATGAGGTGGAAAATCATGGATGGTCATAGCAAAGATTCTTTATTTGTAAGAGGTCGTACCCAAGACATGAATCCTGGTAAGTCTTCAGGGGGGGAGATCTAAATCTATAGGTAGATCTAATTCTCCAAGAAAATATTTGAGGAAATGTTGGAAGTGTGGTAAAACAGGGCATTATAAGAAATATTGCAAGTCTAAGAAGGTTGAAAAACCAAAGGGATCTGATAGTACCTCTTCCACAGAGACGAAAACCTCCACTAAAGAAGGAGGTGATGTTTGCTTGGCATCTACAGGTACACAAGTAGACCATGATGTATGGTTGATCAACTTAGGTGCGACATACCACATGACTCCTCACAGGGAGTGGTTCTCTGAATATGAAAAATATGATGGTGGTGATGTATTCCTAGGAGATGACTCGACAATAAAAATCATGGGACATGGAAGGGTTAAGTTGTTGCTAAAATATGGAAGGATTAGAACACTCCCTGGGGTTCTTCACATTCAAAAAATAGCTAGGAGCCTAATATATGTAAGCAAGTTCGATGATGCAGGAGTGAATACTGTATTTGGAAATAAAACTTGTAAGATGGTACGAGGAGAAATGGTGTTGATGAGGGGAGTTCGGTGTGGAACTCTGTACAATTTGTTGGGAATCACTTATACTAATGGGTGCAATAGTTCTATTGTCCCTGAGAAGAGAAATGAATGAGACAAGATCAATATTGTCCCAGAAAAGAAGACCATGCTGTGGCATCAAAGACTAGGGCATATTGGAGAAAAGGGCCTTCAAACACTACACGGTAAAGGTATGGTTGAAGGTATGGCTAATTGCACTCTAGATTTTGATTTCTGTGAACATTGCATATATGGTAAATAGAATCAAGTAAGATTCCAATCTGGTGCTAAAAGAGCAAATGGGATCTTAGAGTTGATACACAGTGATGTGTTTGGACATGTGCATGTTCCATCACTAGGTAAGTCTGTGTATTATGTTTCATTCATAGATTATTTCTTAAGGAACACATGGATTTATTTTCTTAGAAAGAAATCTGAGGTATTTGATAAATTTAAAGAGTTTAAGGATTTGGTAGAAAATCAAACAGAGAAGAAAATAAAAGTATTGAGAACAGATAATGGTGGAGAATTCTGCGGAAATGAATTCGAAGAATTCTATAAGAAGTGTGGTAAGAATTCTGTAAGGAAACTGATGGAAAAAGAAAGGAGCATGCTTAGCGATGCCGAGTTAGGACATGAATTCTGGGCAGAGGCAGTGGGTACAACATGTTACCTGGTCAATCGATCACCCTCATCAACGTTGGTTGATAAAACTCCACACGAGGTATGGATAGGAAAGAAACCCTCTCTTCAACATCTTAGATTTTTTGGTTGTGATGCTTATGTACATGTTCCAAAGGAAAATAGGAGTAAGCTGGACAAAAAGGCTGAAAAGTGTATCTTTATTGGTTATAAAGATGGTGTGAAAGGTTATAAGCTTTGGAACCCAGAAACCAAGAGGATTGTTTACAGTCGAGATGTTGTTTTTAGAGAGGTAAAAGATGTTTACAAACACGAATTCCTACCAAGGCTAGAAGAACCTGAGAAAATAGAGCTAGAGTTGGATGACACAAAATATGAATCATCTAAAGAAGATGAAGCAACAAAACAAGAAGAATAACCTCATACCCTAGTATTGAGGAGATCACTGAGAGAAAGAAGGCAACCAGAAAGGTATAGTCCACCTGATTTTCGTTTCAATTTTGCTTTATCTATTACTGATGATGATCCTAGAACTGTTAGGGAAGCAGTGAATTTAGAGGATAGTAAACTATGGAAGAAGGCCATGGTTGAAGAAATGGATGCCTTGGATAAGAATGAGGCATGGGATATAGTTGAGTTGCCAGCTGGAAGAAAATTTGTTGGTAGTAAATGGTTGTTTAAGAATAAGTTTAATGCGGAAGGAAAAGTGGAGAAATACAAAGCTCGACTAGTAGAAAAAGGTTATTCCCAGGTAGAGGGAATTGACTTTGGTGAGATTTTTTCTCCTGTTGCTAAGTTAAATTCTATTATATTTCTTTTATCTATTGTTGTTGCTTTTGATCTTGAAGTGGAACAAATGGATGTGTAGACAACAGTCCTACACGGGGATTTGAAAGAAGAAATCTACATGAAGCAGCCATAAGGCTTTGTAGTGAAGGGAAAGAAAGAGTCGGTCTGTAAGCTAAAGAAGTCACTATATGGTCTAAATCAATCACCTAGGATGTGGTACCAAAATTTTGATACATACATCCTTGAATTGGGATTTGTGAGAAGCAGGGCTGATCATTGTGTATATTCCAGGCAGGTTGGTAATCACTTCATTTATGTAGTGTTGTATGTTGATGACATGTTGTTGGTAGGAAATAACATGGATGTTATCAAGGAGGTGAAATCAAATCTATCCTCCAAATTTGACATGAAGGATCTTAGTGCTGCTAACTTCATTCTGGGAATGGAGATTAAAAGAGATCATGCAAATAGGAAACTCTGGTTGAATCAGAGAAAATATGTTGAGACGATATTGCAAAGGTTTAATATGCATGGAAGTAAACCGGTCAAGGTTCCTATTCCTATAGGTGTAAAGTTATCTGCAGATCAGTGTCCCAAGACACAAGAATAAGAAGAGGACATGTCCCATGTTCCATATGCCAGTGAAGTTGGCAGTTTGATGTATGCAATGGTCTGTACTAGACCGTACATTGCACATGCAATGGAAGTTTTGAGCAGGTATATGTCAAAACCAGGGAAGGAGCATTTGACAGCAGTAAAGAGGGTCTTTAGGTAACTTCGTGGCACTACCAGTTATGGATTGTGCTACCAAGGAAGAATAGGATTGGACAAAGTGGTGGACATACATGGCTTTGTTGATGTAGACTGGGCTAGATATCTGGATTGCAAAAGATCTACAAGTGGGTATGTGTTTAACCTATTTGGAGGAGCAATTAGTTGGATGAGAAAAAGACAGGTTGTAGTGGAACTCTTAACTACAGAAGTTGCATACATCGCAGCCACTCATGCAAGAAACTAAGTAGTATGGTTACAAAGATTGTGTTCATGTATTGGGTTGGTACAACAAGCAGCGAGATTAGATTGTGACAGACAAAGTGCAATCTTCCTGGCAAAGAACCCAACTTATCATTCGAAGACAAAGCATATTGATGTTCAATATTACTTTGTGAGAGACATGGTTGAGGAAAAGAAGGTGTTGTTGGAAAAGGTTGACACTTTGAAGAATGTTTCAGATTCATTGACAAAGTCTGTGAGCACATAAAAGTTCTCCTGGTGTAGAGTAACAATGGGCATTGTTGCCCTGGATTGTTGACTATATAATCCCCTGGACCCCTGGATGCAAAGAAAACAACAAGTGGGAGAATGTTGGGTATTTGTTATATTCTTTGCATGTGTGTGTTTGGGCGCGTCAGATTCAACAATTGCATCTGACGATCTCTCTAGTAGTTTTTTTGGGTGGGTTTTGCTATTTTTAGCAGATTTTGCTATTTTTAGTAGTTTTCTAAATTAATCCTGGATTAAGGGATTAGGGTTTTGGTATCTACGGAATACCTAAAAACATGGTATATATTGTATGGTGAATGGTGAAATTCAATATAATGAATATAAGAAAGGTTTTCCCGATAGAGGGTTTCCAGTATAAAATCTCTATGTACTTTGTGTATGAGCCATTAATTAAATTATGTTTTGCTTAAGAAGCTATATGCATTGATTTACTTCACAAGTTTAAAACTTACAATTACATTTTTGTGCACATGATATAAGTTATAATGAACTAATTCTAAGTATAATGGTTATGGGAATTGCCTCCCATCCCTTCATGACTGTGGAAACTTGGTTCCTAGAGTCCCCATAGATACCTTGGGTGAGACTTCACCTTCTTGCAGGTGATGCCAAAGGGGATAGTATATGAGGGTTTTTTTGGTGATTTAATGTTGAACCCATGGTCTTCCTACTGCGTGCCAACAAATGGCTTCGTTGTCAGCACCAGGATCTGCGACTGAGGGGAATGTGGAGGCTGACTAGGGAAGAGATCAAACCGTGGTTCGAGGCAATGGAGCATGAGTTTGTTAGAGATCAAAATAAGAACCTACAGATAAGTTCGAAGTAGTGGCTACAAAGGTATGTTTTTATAGACTTACATGAGATTTTATTTGTTGATTTCCCGATAGTATTGGTTGAGTGGTTATAGAGGTTAGCTGAAAATAATGGAACATTTTGCACTCTTGTGTCGAGGAATTGGACCCCTCAGTTGATTCATAAAGTTAATACTATACGTAACCGTATCTTGCATGCAATTGCTTTCTGTATGAATAGTGTATTGGGGGGTTATATTACTGAGTTTGTCATAGATTGTACTCATTCATATAGTGTTGTTGAAAGAGAGTTATTTAAGGGTCTATGTGGAAGATATTTGAAATCATTGTCTACTTGGATCAAGATGTTGTTGTGTGATAAGGGGTTTATGAAGTTTAAATTTGATCACCCTAGTAGCTAGGTGCATTTGCATTCATAGGGGGAACTGGGGGCTGACCAGGGGATGGTCTGAGTGTATGAAGAAGAGGGATGTAGGAAAGAATGAATAAGGAATGGATGGATGAAGAATGTTGAGAGAATAAGAATGTGTGATGGAAAAAGAGATTGGAGTATTGCATATTGGAAAAATATTTCGATACGATAAGAAGAGGATTGTGGTTGATAGAGAAGAGAAACATAGTGAGGTTGAGGAAAGAGACATTGGTGTAGTTCCCTAGATCCAAGGAATATCATACACAGAGGAAAAGGAAAAATATTGTATGCTCACTCCAATAGAAGGAGATCTATTATGATGCAAGAGCAACATCGAAACCATCAAGCGAGCCAACGTGGAGCGGAAGACAGTTGGATAAGCCAACACAAAATTTTGAAAACACTTTGGGAATTGTTGCGCAAGTCTTTAATGAAGCCATTTATGAAGGCGCATTTGTATATTGAATGGACCTTGAGCGGATAGCTCTCGTCCTTAGGTAGATAGATGACATTTAATAGATTTAATGCTGGTAGATAGGAATTTAAGTCTAGATTTGATAGTTTAGAAGTCTAAGAGGGAAAACGGATATAGACACCCTCATTGTATCATTGTAACATAATGGAGAAGCAGGAGAGCATACAGGGAATTGTATGAAGAACACCCATGTACAGGCATTTGAATTAATAAAAGAAAGCTCTGATTCAAATCCATGGTTTGTGTTGTTTCTCTGTATATTGATATTATGCGCATGGATGTTTTGCTTCCTTTCATGTATTGCTTTTATATGCTGTGTATGTGATCTCATGGTTGAATTGAAGTCTAGAAGGGAAACGTGAATGAGTTTCAATTGTTTCTCTAAGTGATCCAGAGATTCCTGCAAGGACTGCAGTCGAATAGTCCGCAAGGAGTGCGTTGACAGAAGGTTCACTTGGGGTTAACGTTGTGTTCTCATTCATCCCAGAAGTGCAGTTAGGCACAGTGCCATGCAAGGAGTGCGTAGGCCAAGGAAAAGCCTCAGGGTTGCGAACCTGAGCAAAGTTCTAAAAGATTTATGTTGCAGGAGTGCGCAGGGTCGAGTGCCTTCAACACCTAGACGTTGTTGAAGATTTGCCGCAAGGAGTGCGCGCAAGAAGTTCTCAGAAGGACTTGAGAAGTCGAGAATCTATTCAGGAGGGATAGACCTTCGAATTCATCGAAGGATAAGTGCAGGGAAGCTTCTATTGGAATTCTGAAGGAAGCATTGTAGGTTGGCAAGCAGGAGCCAAGTCTTTGTGAAAGAAGCACTTGATTCATTGTGCAGAAATCATCCAAGGAAGGATAGATGGTCGAAACCCTTTGAGAAGATTTCGCGAAGTCCCAAGGGTCGTAGGATCTCGCGGAGGGGAAAGGGGTTACGGCAAGAGCGTCTGAGGGTTTGAAACTTAGGAGGGAGCAGAGCCATCGATTCGGGGCAGAAGCCATCGTTGGATCTGCACGTGACGTCGCATATCGGGTAATCGCAAGTTGAAGTTCCCAGAGGTTGCAACAAAGATCGCGATATCGTGAGTAGCGATATCCCGATAGAATCAGAACCGTTCATTGTCGAAGACGCGTGTCAGGAGATCCCAGAGAATCGGGGATCAAAGTATCAGAGTTTTCAAAGGCAGAGAACTCGTGCAATTTGGAGTTTCGATCCGCGATATCCTGACGGAAGGTCATGTGGGCCATACCAGGAGCTAGTGGAGTACAGGTGGCATAGTATCGAGGATTGGGAAAAGGGTGAGTCCCGAATACTTTGATATCAGGATTCGCGATCCCGTGAAGTCCGATATCCCGATAGAAGTGGTGGGGAATTGAAGTGATAGCTCACGCGTGTGTCGGAGTGTCGGCATATCGCGAGTCGGGAGTCAGAAAAGTGATGGTTTGACATCGCGAGTGGCGAAATCACAATAGAGTAAAAGTCCCGATAAGGTGAGAGAAATTCAGCGTTGACTGGCCATCGGGTCTCGGGGATTTGAGAGCCCAGAGATAGACAACGAACTTGCGAAGACGCGAGTTTCGATTTCCCGATAAGTAGACAAAGGGAAGTCGCATGGAGATATCTGTGGGTGTAGATTTCCCGATAGGGAGATAGAAGAACCGTTGTGTTCTTCGAGCCGAGAGGAAAAGAAGATCCTATGGGAGTGGGCGTGCTTTGAGGAGTGCAGCTGCGTCAGAGTGGTATCAAAGCAGGATTGACTCTTTGTTTTCTATAGTAGAGAGAGGGGAATTCACCATGCCGCCCAGAAGAGAAAGACAATCACCCGATCCAGAAGACAGGGAGGTGAGAAGAAGAGGCAGACCGGCAGGAAATCCAGAAATGGAGAGGCAAATGAGAGATCTTCGAGCGAGACTTGAGGAGATGGAAACACCGCAGAGACGCATAGCCAGTGATGGATATCTAAGTGACTCCAAAGGCGAAGTTGAAGCCGAAAAACAAGAAGAAGTTGCGGCCGAAGATGCATCAACTGAGCGATTGATTAAAGCTATCGCCAGGATGGGTGCGAAGACGAAGATGGACATTCCAGTCTACGAAGGAAATATGGATGCAGAAGAGCTGCTAGATTGGATTAGAGCTCTTGAAACCTACGTCGATTATGAGGATATAGAAGAGGATAAGAAGGTCAAGCATGTTGTCACGTGCTTGAAAGGACATGCAACATTATGGTGGGACGAGCTTCAAGCAGACAGATGCTGCAAAGGCAAGAAAAAGATTAAAGGTTGGGATCGAATGATTTCAAAGATGAAGGCAAATTTCATCCCAAGAGACTATCAAATTACTCTGTTCAGGAGGATGCAGAACCTGAGGTAGAAGTTGATGACAGTGAAAGAATACACTGAAGAATTCTATTGACTGAACATCATAGCAGGTCATCGGGAGAGCGATGATGAGAAGGTTGCCAGATATCTGAATGGTCTGAGATACAACATTCATGATGAATTGAGCATGGTAACCATCCGAACAGTTGAGGATGCTTATCAAATGGCTCTGAAAGCAGAAGAGAAGCTGAGCCATAAGCAAGGTCAGGGAGGGCGAGGCAGAAGTCAGCCCAGAGGCAAGGCAGTTGCCCAGGACAAATACCAAAAACCCAAGGAGGAATGGAAGAAACCTCAGGGTAAAGTTGAGAGAGGTGGAACCTCACAGAGAGGGACTTATGTTGAACATAGAGGGCAACATACAGAGCAGAGAGGAGATTATGCTGACGCAAACACTTTTCCTCGTACCAGAGGTAGGGGAAGAGGCAGAGGTGGAGTAATCACATGCTTCACATGTGGAAAGAATGGGCACAGGTCATTTGAGTGTCTAGAGAAGAAGAAGGATGGTGGAGAAGCTCACATCACTGAAGCGCAGAGGCTTGATGTTGAGACTGAAGACACCGAAGGTGGAAGGTCACTAATGATGCGTAAAGTTCTCTTAACACCCGAGAAGGAGGTGGAGGACTCAGCTCAAAGGACCAGACTGTTCAGGACAGCTTGCAAGACCAAGGATTGGGTATGCAAGGTTATCGTGGACAGTGGTAGCACGGATAATCTCGTTTCGACCGAGATGGTAGAAAAGCTGGAGCTGGAGACAATTGATCACCCGAGTCCATACAAGGTTTCATGGCTACAGAAGGGACATCAGGTGAGTGTCACTAAATAGTGTTTAGTTGAATTCAATATAGGGGAGTATAATGACAAAGTACTCTGTGATGTCATTCCCATGGATGTATGTCATCTATTGCTGGGTAGACCATGGAAATATGACAGAAATATGGTTCATGACGAGAGAATGAACACATATACCCTGGAGAGAAATGGGAGGACATACAGATTTCTTCCGACAAAGGATAAAGAGGTGAAACCGGAAGTAAGCAACACAATACTTCTCATGAGTGGGAAGGAGCTTCTTACAGAGATGGAGAAGAAAGAAGATCCACAATTCTTTGTGGTCAGAAAGCCGAGGATTGTTCTGACTAGCACAAGAGTGGATGATTTTCCGGATGAGATTCAGGAATTACTGGAAGAGTTCACTGACATCATAGTGGACGAATTACCTCATTCGTTGCCACCAATGAGGAGTGTGAGTCATCACATTGATCTCATACCGGGAGCTAGTTTTCCAAACAAAGTTGCGTACAGATTGACGCCGCAGGAAAATGAGGAAGTTAAGAGGCAGGTCTAGGATTTATTGGACAAAGGATTAGTCAGAGAAAGCTTGAGTCCATGTGATGTTCCAACAATACTCAGTCCGAAGAAGGATGGAGGTTGGAGGATGTGTACCGATTCAATAGCGATCAACAAAATAACCATCAGGTACATATTTCCACTGCCGAGAATGGATGATTTGATGGATTGCCTGAGCGGGGCAAAATATTTTTCAAAGATAGATTTGAAAAGAGGATACCATCAGATTCGCATGAGGGAAGGCGATGAATGGAAAACAACATTCAAGACAAACGAAGGGTTGTATGAATGGTTGGTTATGCCGTTTGGTTTGAAAAACGCACCAAGTACCTTTATGAGGTTGATGAACGAAGTCCTGAGAGAGTTCATCGGGAAGTTCGTTATTGTGTATCTGGATGACATACTGATTTACAGTAAATCAGAGGATGATAATTTGAAGCATTTGTCCATTGTGATGAGGAAGTTACAGCAGGAGAAGCTATTGATCAACATGAAGAAATATTCATTTATGAAGACAGAGCTCATTTACTTGGGTTTTGTTATTTCGGCGAATGAATTGAGGATGGATCCGGATAAGGTGGAGGTAATTAAGAATTGGCCATCATCGAGAAATATTTTCAAGGTGAGAAGTTTTCATGGTTTGGCTAGTTTCTACAGAAAATTCATTAGGAATTTCAGTGGGATTAGTGCAGTGATGATGGACACAGTGAAGAAGCGGCATAAGACTTTTCACTAGAAATATGAGGATGAAAGAAGCTTCAATCTGTTGAAGCGGAAGATTACGGAACGACCAGTGTTGGTGTTGCCGGATTTCTTGAAGACATTTCAGGTGAAATGTGATGCAAGTGGATTTTCCATAGGAGCGGTCTTGAGTCAGGAAGATAGACCAGTTGCATATTTCAGCGAGAAGCTGGATGAGGCGAAGTTGAAGTACTCCACGTATGATAAAGAATTTTATTCTATCATACACGCACTGAAGAAGTGGAGGCATTACTTGATCCCAAAAGAATTTTTATTGTACAGTGATAATCATGCATTACAGTTTGTGAGTCAACAAGAGAAGTTGAATCAGAAACATGCAAAATGGGTAGAATATATGCAAAATTTCACATTTGTGATTAAACACAATTCGGGTACTGCTAACAAAGTGGTTGATGCTTTGAGCAGGAAGTGTTTGTTGTTGCAGGAGTTCCGAGTCAAGACATTGGGTTTTGAAAATCTTAGGGACATGTATGCAGGTGATGCAGATTTTGCATAGGCATATGAAGCAGCTGAGAATCCAGTTCTCAGAGACAGAAGCCCATGGATAGATTATATGATCTAGGAAGGATTGTTGTTTAGAGGCAATCAACTTTGCATTTCGAATTGCTCCATGAGGGAGAACTTGTTGAAAGAAAAGCACAGTGGAGGTTTGGCAGGACATTTTGGCCACGACAAGACGTTCACGAAGCTGAGAGAATCATATTTTTGGTCGGGGATGTGAGAAGATGTCAAGCGATTCGTTGATAGGTGTAGAATTTACCAGCATTCGAAAGGGAGAAAGCAAAATGCGGGATTCTATCAACCATTGCCCATACCAGAGAGGCCATGGGAGGCGATCAACATGGATTTTGTTTTGGGGTTACCGAGGACACAAAGAGGTGTTGATTCAATCTTTGTGGTCGTGGAAAGGTTTTCGAAAATGGCACATTTTATTCCATGTCAGAAGACCAGCGATGCAACACACATCACAAATCTGTTTTTCAAGGAGGTCATTTGACTTCACGAATTACCCAGAAGCATAGTATCGGACAAGGATACAAAATTCATTGGAAATTTCTGGAGGACACTCTGGAAGAAGATGGGAACTAACTTGATGTTTAGTTTTGCCTATCATCCTTAGACAGATGGGAAAATGGAGGTAGTAAATAGGAGTCTGGGAGACTTATTAAGAAGCTTGGTGACAAAGCACCACAGCAGTTGGGACAATGTGTTGCCATAGGCAGAGTTTGCATACAACGACTCAGTGAACAGGAGCACAGGCAAAATTCCATTTGATATTGTATACGACAGGAAACCAAGAGGAGTTTCTGAATTGCAAGATTCAAAACAGACTGCGACTAGCAGTGCTAGCGCAGAGGAATTCGCTGAGGCGATGAAGGAACTTCACAGTAGGGTGAATGAGCGATTGCTGAAATCAAATCAGGAATATAAGTGCAGAGCAGATCAACATCGAAGACAACTTTAGTTTGAATTTGGTGATCTAGTTCTGGCACACTTTAGGAAAGAAAGGTTCCCAAGGGGAACATAGAACAAGATAAAGATGAAGAAAATCGGACCCTACAAGGTCCTGAAGAAATTCGGGGAGAATTCATATGAAATTGAATTGTCAGATGGCATCGGGATATCTCCGACATTCAATGTCTCATACTTATATCCATATAAGGCTGAGGAAGAAGGAGATGGAACTGATGAACAACTAGAAGTCCAGTGGCAGAAGCAGATGCCGATTGCAGAGAAGCCGCAGATGGAGCGTATACTCGACAAGCGAGTGAGCAAAAAGACCAGGCGGAAGCAATACTTCGAGTATCTGGTCAAATGGAAGAACCACCTAGTGGAAGATGCCAGCTGGGAAAATGAAGCAGTGATTCAAAAGCATGGATAGACTGTGCAGAAGCTCATGGAAAGGAGCCCATGAAAATTTTCAAGCCAGGGAGTATGATGCAGGAGCATCACCGAAACCATCAAGCGAGCCAGCGTGGAGCAGAAGACAGCTGGATAAGCCAACACGAAATTTTGAAAACACTTTGGGAATTGTTGCGCAAGTCTTTAATGAAGCCATTTATGAAGGTGCATTTGTATATTGTAATGGACCTTGAGCGGATAGCTCTCGTCCTTAGGTAGATAGACGACATTTAATAGATTTAATGTTGGTAGATAGGAATTTAAGTCTAGATTTGATAGTTTAGAAGTCCAAGAGGGAAAACGGATATAGACACCCTCATTGTATCATTGTAACATAATGGAGAAGCAGGAGAGCATACAGGGAATTGTATGAAGAACACCCATGTACATGCATTTGAATTAATAAAATAAAGCTCTGATTCAAATCCATGGTTTGTGTTGTTTCTCTATATATTGATATTATGCTCATGGATGTTTTGCTTCCTTTCATGCATTGCTTTTATATGCTGTGTATGTGATCTCATGGTTGAATTGAAGTCTAGAAGGGAAAAGTGAATGAGTTTCAATTGTTTCTCTAAGTGAGCTAGAGATTCCTGCAAGGAGTGCAGTCGAATAGTCCTCAAGGAGTGCGTTGACAGAAGGTTCACTTGGGGTTAACGTTGTGTTCTCATTCATCCCAGAAGTGCAGTTAGGCATAGTGTCGTGCAAGGAGTTCACAGGCCAAGGAAAAGCCTCAGGGTTGCGAACCTGAGGAAAGTTCTAAAAGATTTCTGCTGCAGGAGTGCACAGGGTCGAGTGCCTTCAACACCTAGACGTTGTTGAAGATTTGTCGCAAGGAGTGCGTGCAAGAAGTTCTCAGAAGGACTTGAGAAGTTGAGAATCTGTTCAGGAGGGATAGACCTTCGAATTCATCAAAGGATAAGTGCAGGGAATCTTCTATTGGAAGTCTGAAGGAAGCATTGTAGGTTGGCAAGCAGGAGCCAAGTCTTTGTGAAAGAAGCACTTGATTCATTGTGCAGAAATCATCCAAGGAAGGATAGACGGTCCAAACCCTTTGAGAAGATTTCACGAAGTCCCTAGGGTCGTAGGATCTCGCGGAGGGGCAAGGGGTTACGACAAGAGCATCTGAGGGTTTGAAACTCAGGAGGGAGCAGAGCCGTCGATTCGGGGCAGAAGCCACCGTTGGATCTGCACGTGACGTCGCATATCGGGTAATCGCGAGTTGAAGTTCCCAGAGGTTGCAACAAAGATCGCGATATCGCGAGTAGAGATATCCTGATAGAAGCAGAACCGTTCATTGTCGAGGACGCATGTCAGGAGATCCCGGAGAATCGGGGATCGGAGTATCGAAGTTTTCAAAGGCAGAGAACTCGTGCAATTTGGAGTTACGATCCGCGATATCCTGACGGAAGGTCATGTGGGCCATACCAGGAGCTAGTGGAGTACAGGTGGCATAGTATTGAGGATCGGGAAAAGGGTGAGTCCCGAATCCTTTGATATCAGGATTCACGATCCCGCGAAGTCCGATATCCTGATAGAAGTGGTGGGGAATTAAAGTGATAGCTCACGCGTGTGTCATAGTGTCGGCATATCGCGAGTCTAGAGTCATAAAAGTGATGGTTTGACATCGCGAGTGGCGAAATCGCAATAGAGTAAAAGTCCCGACAAGGTGAGAGAAAATCAGCGTTCACTGGCCATCGGGTCTCGGGGATTTGAGAGCCTGGAGATAGACAACGAACTTGCGAAGACGCAAGTTCTGATTTCCCGATAAGTAGACAAAGGGAAGTCGCGTGGAGATATCTGTGGGTGTAGATTTCCCAATAGGGAGATATAAGAACCGCTGTGTTCTTCGGGCCAAGAGGAAAATAAGATCTTGTGGGAGCGGGCGTGCTCCGAGGAGTGCGACTGCGTCATATTACATCCCATTATCGCCACTTAGGGGAGACTCTATGTCAAACTCAAGACCCTGTGTGCACGTTCAATATTTAAAACTTTGTCATGAACACTTGTAGTTAGTGAAGGAAGTAAGGATAGAAGTAAAGGTAGTCATAGTAGTGGAAGTAGTGTGACAACCCAGAATCAGTTGGTGACACCGTCGAATAATACTAAACAATATACAATGGCGGGGGTAGATCCAACCTTGAGAATTATTGTCTTCCATGGAGAAAGGAAAAAAGATCTAGAACAACACTTATTTGTCTGTGAATAAATATGGACCATGAAGAACATCCAGGATGATGATGTGCAAATCTCGCAGTTAGTGACAACATTCAAAGATCGTGTGTTACTTTTGTATATGAAGTATCAGTCCACTCCGCCTATGGGACAAGCTATAATGTTGGAAAACAACAGGAAATCCTTGTTAAAATAATTCCAGAAACTGAAGTTTGAGTCCCATTGCATTACAGAACTAAAAGAGATCAAGAAGTTGCAGAATGAATCAATGTGGGATTTTGATCATAGATTCAAGATACTGATGGATCAATATACCTTCCAGATTCTAGATGAGAAACATAGGTAATGGTTCATTGGAAGATTGTTGCCACATACATGATTCCCATTGATGCAGCAAAATATTACGCTACAGTCAGAAGTGCTAGATATTGCCATGAAACTGGAAACATCCCCTGTAGGAGAAAATGGCATGGGGATGGCTCAGGTTCAGTCGTAGTTAGAAACATTGACAATTCAGTTGTAGGAACTTTCTAAAGGGGAATAAAAGTGCAAAGAAGTCTGGTGTACCACATGCAAAAAGGAAGGTCATCATAGGAACGATTGTCCAACCTTTAAAAATTATTTGGCTATAGGAGCCCTGAATCCCTTGGCATCAGGAGGAGGATTCTATTGTGAAATATACATAAAAATGGGTCATCAACCAACTACCTGTCCTTTGATGCATAAGTATCAAAGGACTACCAAGAACGTATTTTGTAATTTATGTAAGTCTGTGGGACACGACGAAAAATAATGTTGCACACCTGATCTCATGAGAGAACGCACCGCAGACACATACCAAGTTCAAGGGGAGGAAGGAATGGAAGGAGGATTACCACAATATAATACTCTGAGAGGCTACAATCAAG
Source organism: Picea engelmannii (assembly GCA_009831015.1). NCBI lineage: Eukaryota > Viridiplantae > Streptophyta > Pinopsida > Pinales > Pinaceae > Picea > Picea engelmannii. The sequence continues at coordinate 469,548 of ML787545.1, read as the reverse complement.
GAGGAATAGGAGGATTCAAAGGTCGAGGAAGAGGAGGATTCGGTAGAGGAAGAGGACCAATTATTTTTTATAACTGAAACTAGCCTAGGCATTCGGCGCAAGATTTTCAGAATCCTTGTACAACGTGCACATATTGTAGACAACTAGATCATGTGATAAAATACTTTTCATAGTTGATTGTTAAATGGTAGGAAAGGAGGAACTAGAATTTTCATATGATATCAGCAGAAGAGCGCGAAGATCGATGAAGGGTAGCATTAGTTACACGCGGGGGAGAAAGAACATGAGCTAATGCGATGGAACAAGGAATTCGAACTGACTAGTGGGTCGGGAAAGCAATAGAACCTCCTATGAACTTTGATCCTAGGAAAGAGAGAGACACACACAAGCAAGAAAGCAAGGATTTCTTAGAAACAAAATGGGTATCATCGACTTTGTAACCTGTGTATGACAGGTCACCTGTGTTTTACATCCCTCCATCCTACGATCACTCAATGACATAAAGGACAATTGAGAAGGTAAGTACTATGAAAAGTTTCTTAAAGAGTTGTTTATAACTAATGAAGGATGGAACTACATTGAACCCACTACACAGGATGATTGACCAATGCACGCAAGATAAAGAAGTACCTAGTGCACAATAAACAATTAATCAGGCACAACACAAGAAAAGGATGAATAGAGAATTTTCATTTAATGTACAGGTAGGAGACTACAATATGGACAATATCATCTTGGATATGGGATCTGATGTGAATTTCATTCTAAAGAAGACATGGTAAATGATGGGAAAGCCAAATTTGATCTGGTCACCTATTCAGTTGAAGCTAGAAAATCAACATAAGATTGTTCTGATTGGAAGACTAACAAGGGTGAATGTTAACATCGATGGAGTGTGTAATAAAGGAAATTTTGAAGTAATCAAGAGAGTGGATGTTAGTAAATCATATCCAACATTACTTGGAATCAATTGGGATTTTGATAACCAGACTATTATTGATCTGAAAAAGAGAGAAATGATTTTTGAAGTACTAAACTTGAGATTTATTGCACCATTGGATCCCATAGAAGGAATGTGATAAATGGAACAAGCAAGGGGAAAAGAACTCGATAACCTTTACAATATGACAGTGTAGATGGATTATTATAATAATGTTTTTTCTAAATTTGTACTTAGTTTGCGAAGTATCAGTTTGTGCGCATCAAATTCAAAAGAAGCCCTGGAACATTGGCAACAGAGATTACATGAAGTATCCACAAGGAGATGTGCTCATATTACCCGCTCATTGCATTGGATTGGATCCGAGGTATGTGATCCCCCGAAGTATGATGGACTAAAAGATGTATATCCTTTTGTAAAGGAATCTGAATTTCAAATACCATACCAACAAAGATTGTTAGCTTTAGATATTGTACTGAAAGCGACTCTAGCAAGGTGGTGGGATGCGCATAAGGATAGAATAGATAATTGGTAGTAGTTTAGAAGGATGTTATAAGTTAGGTTCATAAAAAATTCTCAAGATACTATACAAAAGTATACTAGGTTGAGTTGTCCTACAAATCATCTTACAAAGTGCACTGTGACATGGAGCTCAGTATCTAAGCAAGAATGAATGCACTTGTTTATACACACCCTGGATGTGATCCTGAAGAACTAGTATTTAGAACTGGAAGTACAGAGAGGAACAATAGATTGGGAATACTTGACTAGAAACTTCAAGGTAACTTTCAAGTTTGAAGATGATACCCCTTCGGTAGAAACAACTTTGCAGGTTATTAAGAATAAGATATTTATATTATAAGACTCGAAAGTACCAGTACCCTTGTGTATTGCACCCATATATTTTGCGACTGTTCAAGAGGTTTTGGAATGCTATAATGTTGTTGGAGAAGACCAGGAGGAAAAATACTCAAGAAATTTACAAATACCAGAAACTGAAGGAGAGTGTGTAGTAGAGGGCTCGGAGATTGAATATGTCGAGAATGCAAAGCCATTGAAAACGCGTAAAGTGAATATTGTTACAATGATAATCCCAATTTCACAAACATTGGAGATTACTGGAATGAATAAACTATCAAGAAGATTTTTTATTTACTGCGCGGATACCAGGATATTTTTCTGATTACATTCTCAGAAATGAAAGGGATTACTAGGGATTTAGGGGAGATGAAGATTCCTTTGAAGATAGATTCCAGGACAATGAAGCAGAGACCGAACCGATTGAAACCAACATATAAGCATAAAGTGAAAGTAGATATGTAGGATGTTGGAATCTGAGATTATTGAACCTGTCGCAAAGTCATAATGGATCATTCCGATGGTGATTCATGAAAAGAAAATAGGTGGAGTCAAAATTTGTGTGGGTCTACGGAAATTGAATGATGCTTTCTTACATGACCCATTTCCTACCCCGTTTATAGATCAAGTTTTGGAGAACGTAGAGGGATAAGAAGCTTACTCATTTACTAATGGATTTTTCGGGTATCACCAGATTAAGATTGCGTAAGAAGATCAACATAAGACAACATTTGCAATAGAATGGGGATGTTATCAATACACAGTCATGCCTTTTGGGTTGAAGAATGCACCGGGAGTATTTTCTCGAGTTTTTGTCGCAAATTTTAAATAATTTATTCATAAGTTGCTGGAAGTATATTTGGATGATTGGATAGTATTCAGTTTGTTAAAGGACCATATTGAAACAATGTGCTTGATGTTGGAAAGATGTAAACAGTTCCATATTTCCTTGAACTTGAAGAAGTTCATTTTATGCACATCGTTTGGTATCTTGTTAGGCCATGTAGTATGTAAACAATGACTTTTGGTTGATCCTACGAAGATTATTGTTATTGTTTATTTGCCACCACCTACTTCATTGCGACAATTTCAAGAAACATTGAGTAATACGAGGTACTACATAAATTTTATTAGGAGATATGCATAGATCACAACCCCATTGGAAAAATTGTTGAAGAAGGAGGTCAAGTTTCAATGGAATGAAGAATTTCCGCAAATTTTGGATACCTTGAAGAAGAAACTGGTTACCGATCCGATTCAGTATTTCCATATTGGAAGAAGAAATTTCATGTCCAAGTGGATGCATCATCTATAGCGTTAGGTGCAATTATAGCTCATCCATAGGAAGAAGGTTTGGACCATCATATTGCACTTATTAGTAGAAATTGGTCGACTACTGAACAAAATTACACTGCTATAGAGAGTGAAGGACTGGAAATGGTGTATGCACTGCAAAATTTTTTAGGCATTATCTATTGGGATCACATTTTAATATGTATACGAATCATTTTGCGTTGAGATACTTAGTCAATAAGCCATTGTTGGGGGGGAAGATATACAGATGGTTGTTATTATTTCAGGAGTATTATTTTGAAGTGATTTTGAAAACAAGGAAATTGAACTCGGGACCTAATCATTTGACGCACATACTAACAGGGGAAGATGCAGGAATTTTGGATGACAGTCTACCAGATGCGCACTTGTTCAAAGTATACATGGTCGATGATTACTTTACATATATTGTCCATTTATTGAGCACATGATTATTCCGACTCGACTTTACAATTGCGTAGAAGAAATAGTTAGTAATAAAGGAAACAAATTATCATCTTATAGTAGGTAATTTGTATAAACTAGGCACATAAGGTATTCTTCGATGATGTGTATTGGAGCACGAGAGGCATATAATACTATTAGAGGCACATGGAGGAGTTGTGGGAGGCCATTATTCATGGAAAGAGACAACTCAGAATATTTTGCATGCGAGCATTTGGTGGCCCAACCTACATAAGGTTGCTAAAGAGTTATATCAGACCTGTGATGTATGTCAACAAGTTGAGAAGCCATCCATAAGAGATGAGATGCCTTTAATACCACAAGTTACATTGCGGGATTTTAATAAGTGGGTAGTTGATTTCATTGGACTGATCAACCCACCAGTAAAAAGGTTAAGAGAAAGATATATAATCATTATTTGACCCAATGGGATGAAGCAGAACTTGTGATAGACTGTAGCATGGAGAATTTTGTGTGGTTTCTCTTTGAGAATGTTTTTATGAGGTTTAGATATCCAAGAATCCTTATGAGCGATCAGGGGACCCATTTCTTGAATAAAATTATTGCTACTTCGACATAAGAATTTCATATTTACCACCAGAAGAGCACACCTTATCATCCTCAGGAGAATGAAATAGTGGAATCATTTAACAAGATCTTGGAGCATGCACTAACGAATATATGTAATGTAAATTGTGATGACTATGATTTGAGGATTCCTGCATTACTATGGGTATATCGATTTACATGTAGAAATTTGACAAGAAAGACACCATTCTTATTAGCATATGGTCAAGAAGCAGTTATGCCTATGTAATTCATTGTGTTGAGTCTGCACATTTTCGCACTGATAGAGCTTATGGATTTTGGCACAGTAGAGAAAAGACTTTCAAAGTTAGTGGAAATGGAGGAAGACAGCTTCGTCGCAGGATTTCATCAACAAGTTTAGAAAGCGCACAAAAATACATGGCATGACATACATATTAAACAAAAGAATTTCCATATGGGAGACTTAGTTTTTTTGTATGACGACAAATGTTTGCAGCACCCTAGAAAATTCCAAATGCACTAGTTGGGTCCGTATGTGATAAGATTTGTGTCAGAATAAGGTGTTGTTTAGTTGGATAAATTGAATGGTGAAACCATGAAAGGGCTTGTAAATGGTAGTTGGTTGAAACTGTATAGGGACAATCATGCTTCCATGCACTAGTCTGAGCGCACAGTATTTGTACCATAGTATTTGTATTATAATGTACTATATAGGAAAAGAAAAAGAAAAAACAATAAAAGAGCTTGAGGCAATCCATAATAAGCATTTAAAGAGATAAAGTTGTAAATTGAGCATTGTTCAAAGAGTCAAAGATGAATAAGAAAATGTCGCAGAAAGGAAGGAAAATTGAACTACACAGAGAAAGGATAATTGAAGAACCGGGATAAATACCTACGTAGATGACAAGAAAAGAACTAAAGAGAAAATATAATGGAAAGAAAACAGGAACACGTAGTCATAAATGAAGAGTGATGACGATATTTTAATATAATGGAAAATCTAGACCATGATCCATTGAAATATACAAATTTAATATATAATATGGAATGAATTGAATGCGAATACAATTGGATGGGACTGAGAATCTTAGGCTCGAAGAGGAAGATAACAACTGAGAACAACCTATAAAAGAAAACAATGGGTTACGAGAAAGGGTTAGTGTTTCATAGACATTTGAAGAGAATAGAGAGTTAGAGAAGAGTCAAGTGAGTTGCAGATAGAGTTGAGTTGCAAAAAGTCACGGTGCCACTAAAGGCAAGAGCATCCACATCAGGAACGAAGATGTCACACACTAAGCAGGAAACAACAATAGTACAGGAAGAAAACTCGAGAGCAGAGGCATCAGACCCAGTCAACTTTCCTAGAGCACATGTGCCACCTAGAAAGCCTACAATAAAGCAATATTGTGGAAGGAACAACAATATGACATGGTTACACCGATGATTACACATGGGACCACCATTGAAGGGGATATGTTGGGTGCAATAGGAATTCTGATATTTTCAGACCACTATCTAGCAAATCGAAAGAAGTTTCCAGAGTTAGAACCAAAGAATGACTTACGCACATCACTCAGAATAGATTCACTTATAATCACAGTCAAGCTTAAAGAATGGGCCATGACACTGCAAAGAACATGCATACTAAATCTGTTGGAGATCTCACATTTTTGTAGAAGTGTATAAATCAACATTTGCATCAAGTTGTTGTTAATTTGCATCCACGAAGGGCTCATATGGTTGGATAGGGCAGTGTCGATTGAAACCCAATTGATTGTGTGGATTACATGATTTCCCTCAACAGGGGAAGACTTGCTAATCTTGTTCACAAACCAAATGCAGGAAAAAAGCATTTGTAGAAAGAATGAAGGAAAAATCTGGCACACATAGAGGATCACGCAGATTAGACATTGCAAGCATCAATGATGATACTGTAATATTTGCAACATAGGTGTTGGCTTGTAAGTTACTTAGGAAATGTCACAAAGATCAGGGGCCAACAGAAGTTATAGAAGCAGCAGAGAAGTACGTACCAGGAGTGATTATGAACTTGGTGACATTCTTGGTGAACCCATTTTTAATCGAATGCAAGGAGCACATGAGAAAGAAACGAAGTTACATTATGATTGGTTATTGATTTTAATTGCATTATTTGTGTGGAGGGAGATGGAAGAAATGCAGTTCTTGGAGGGTATGAAAAAACCATACTTGGAAGCAAGGTATGTTTTGTTATGGAATACTGCGCACAAGAACAGACAGATGGACAACAACATCACATTCTATGTCTATAAGGAGACAATTTGACAATGCATTGAGGACACACCATGCATTCTACCATAGATAGTTGAAGCATACAAAGACATTGTATGATTCAAGGAAGGGACGCACCATATGTATGTTCAAATAAATATGGATATGGATCAACAATGGTTTCCAAAAAACTATAGAATGACATAACGGGGTGTTAGAGATGGTAAATAACTAGGAAAAATAATGGAGAACCCCAGTTCCAGAAGCAGCGTAGAAAGAGACACAACAACCAAAGAAATATCAAGAAGAAGAATAGGAGAAGGAAGAACAAGGCAACGATGTAGGCAACAATGAAACAACAATGCATACTGGAGAGAATAGAAAGGATCACTCTAAGGAGCACTCAAAACATAAAAATAAGAAGAGGAATGAATTCAAGGAACTAGAAATCCAAGCCTTCACTGAGAATGAATTATAAAAGATCAGGGATCAGGTTAAAGAAGTAATCAAAGAAGAATTTTTGTAAAATGCGTCGAAGCAGGAGGAAATGCACAAAAATGTGCAACCACAGATAACTACATTGCGCCATATTTTGGAATCAACCAGGATAACATCGCTCCGAACAACAGAATAAGAATAGACAAAGAGCACGACGAAGACAATAGATTCACGATGGAAAACATCACAACTACCATCAACATCAACAGAGAGATGGATAATGAAGATATCATTAGGGGATAAAGAGTTCCCCATGACAGAGATGGAGGATCGAGCACAAGCATCAAGTCATATTGACTTAATGTTGTTTCAGTTACCCATGAATGTGTTACACAACTTGCAGAAAAGTGTCACACAAAAAATTCAGTTGCGCACAGAGTCAACTTTTATGGAGTTGGTCGAAATGAATGAGGACAATGTAGCACTACACACAAAATACCTCAAACTAGTGCAAGAATAGGACAAGGTTGTGCAGAGACAAGTGAGGTTGCACCAGGTAGTGCAAAAGAACAACATATCGAAAATATACATGGAAGTAGATGCCCCCTTGGAAGAGAAAGTGACAAATATTAGCGAAGCCATTCAGGGATTTTGAGAGAAGATAGTAGACTTGGAAACTCGCACAATGCCAAGTACTCCACTAGAAGAGAGAGAGAAAAGGGAGAAAATAGTCATGACCACTGTGGAGAAAATTAAGAGATTGGATGAGAAATGTGCCAAGATATATGAAGAGAGTACACAAGTGTGGACTCAGTTGTCTGAGAATGAAGAACTACAAGCATTAGAACATAGGTTTCATACTGCACAGGATAAGGCATGGAAGATCAAAGAAACAATGAACACTCTGCCACAAAAAAATGAATGGTTGCAATCGTTGAGAATAAGCACTTGAACCAAGAGATAAACCAAATCAAAGTTGAAAAACAGAGGTTTGTTCATAAGCTTGTGTCACTACAAGAGGAAGCCTTCCGGGTGATAGAATAAATTGCAGCTGCACAAGGCATGGTGACGCAAGCACCACAAGATAGTGCAGAGAAATTGAGACCTATATTACCACAAAGACAACATAATATATTTTGACGCAAGAAGAAAAAGCAAAGGAGAAGGTCACAACTTCAAAGGAAAATTTTGATAAACTCATTGCGACATTGAAGGAGATGAGCCAAAGGTGAGTGTTGGGGGCCTGTTGGGACAAGATTTTGGGACCAATTTTAGGAACTGTGCAATGTGCACAAAATAAGGAAATACATTTGGCGCACTTTCAGGACCAACGTGTGCAAAGGAAGGAAGACCGTTGAAGTCGTTAGGAATTTTGGGTCCATTGATACGGGCTAAGCCCTAATGTAATTGTATAAATATGTAAGGGTTTTAGGATATAGAGGTAACTTAGAAAAAGAAGAAAATTCGAGTAACTTAGAATGAAAAGTAGCTAAGTGTGAGATGAGTGGAAATATGCAATGTATGTGAGTATGTAAGAGTGGAGAGTGACAAATACATATAGAGGGATAAGAGAACGATAAGGGCATGATGTGATGCAGGAGCATCTACGACGTCAAGACGCGAGCCAGTGTGGAGGAAAGAAAAGAATAGCTGGACAGCACCCGTGCATACCTTTTTTTTGAATTTCTTTGAAAAGATTGTTGCGCCGTCGTTTGAATGAATGCATTCATATGAAGCGCACTTGTAATGTAATGTAGATAAGAAGGCATTTAACAGTTTTAAATGCTGGTAGATAGGGTTAGCTGTAGATTAGACAGTTTCATTTCCAGGAGGGAAAACGAATATAGGCACCCTCCTTGTGTAATTGATTATCATTCAACATTAGCATAGAGGAGCAAGAGACAGCAGAACAGAGAACTTGTGAAGAACACCTATGTACAGATTGAATTAATAGAAGGAAGACTGTAATTTCAATCCCATGGATGTGTTTGATCTCTGTGTGTTGTTGATATTACTCTATTGCATACTTGCTTCTTTATATGCTTATCTTCTATATGCTACGTACGTAATTGCATATCAGGTTCGAAACCCGAGGGAATGAGGAAATAAGTTCCAATTGTTTTCTCTGTTTGAGCCGGGAGATTCCTGCATAGAGTGCAGTTGAATTCCTCCGCATAGAGTGCATTGAGGAGGCTCTACAGTCAAACTTTTATTCTCATCGACCAGAGTGGTGTTGGGTTATTCGAACCGTGCAGGTGAGTGTAGGTCGAATTGAAGTCTCAGAGATGAGTCTGAGAGAAGGAGAACTGGACTGTTGTTAGCAGGATTGCACAGGGTCTAGACGACTTCAACGCTTTGAGAGATGTTGGAAGTCGAGCACAGGAAGTGCGTGAGAAGTCTCTGAAGGAGTCAGAGAGAGACAAAGCTCAGGAGGGATAGTTCCTTGCAAGCATCGTAGGGACAGGCCTGGGAGAGATTTGAACCAAGGGAAAACTTGGAAGCCGGAGGATTCTCAAGAGGAAGAGAATCGACGACTTGTAATTCCAGTGAAGTTTTGCGAAATCCCGAGGACCGTCATATCGTGGGGGAGTTGCATGGGAGATAACCCGTAAGCACAGGCGGGGAAGGATAAAGGTCCATCGGCTTCGGTGGTTCGGCGTTCGGGGGTTGGCGAGGTAAGAGTTTCACACCTCGTGAAATCGCGAGTTGCGATTTCCCGATTCGACGGGAGCCGTCGATCCGAACCGGGACACGTAGAGCAAGATCTTGAGGAGTCGGAGTTCGGGGTTTTTCCAGGACTGTGGTCTTGTGCATCAGGAAACGTGATTTCCCGAATCGCGATTTCCCGATAGCCCGAGGGGGAGATAGGTGTCAAGGCGTTAGGCCTCACCAAGAGGTGTTGACAGGTGGCATCGTAAGATAGGGGTTCGGGGTTTTGCGATGCAAAAGAATTGCGACCGGTGAAATCGCGACCTGCGATTCCTCGATATAATCACCCCCATCGATTTGTAGGACACGCGCCAAAGGATCCCTTGGAGTCGGGGTTCGGGGAATCGGGGTTCTCGACGTCAAGGAATTCTTGCATCGCGGATTCGCGACTCGTGAAATCCCGAAGAGGACGTGGCAGCGTGGGACCCTGGAAGTTAGTGGAATACAGGTGGCGTTGTATCGGGGTTCGGTCTTCGGTGTTTGATGAGGCGAGAGCTCATACTCGTCGAAATCGCAAGTAGCGATTTCCCGAATTAATAGGAACCGTTGATTTCCACGGGACAGGTGGCGTGAGATCCCGAGAGATCGGGGTTCGGCACTCGGGACTTTCCACTGCAAAGGAATTGTGAACGGCGAAATCGCGATCCCGTGATTCCCGATAGAGTGGAGAGAGGAGGTGATGTGGCAAGGAGATAGCGCACATGCACATCGGAGTTCGGGGTTCGGGGTTTTGATTTGCATGAGAATTGTGTCAACAGGATTCGCGAAATCGCGAAGTCCGATTTCCCGACAAGCACAGGGGAGATCGCCGAGGAGTTAGCTGTGGGTATTGAGAACTCCCGAGCGGAGTTGGAAGAGTCCTTTGACTCTTCGGGCCTATGTGAAGAAGGTCCTGGAGAGCGGCCATGCCATCGAGGGTAGGTTGCGTCAAGTGGTATCAGAGCCGGTTGTGGAGCTCTCTTTGTTCAGGTAGCAGAGAGAAGCAGATTTCACCATGCCGCCCAGAAGAGAGAGGCAATCTCCTGATCGTGAAGACAGGGATGCCCGGAGAAGGGGTAGGCCAGCAGGAAATGCTGAGATAGAGCGAGAGATGAGAGATCTCCGAGCCAGACTTGAAGAAATGGAGACCACCCAGAGACGTGGTGTTGGTGCAGCAGAGTTCAGTGATCCCGAGATTGAAGAGGAAGCTGGACACGATGTTGAAGAAGTCATGGCAGAGGATGCATCAACCAAAAGACTGATTAGAGCCATTTCGAGGATGAACTCGAAGAGGAAGATGGACATACCCGTCTATGAGGGAAGTCTAGATGCAGAGGAATTGTTGGATTGGATCCGAGCATTGGATACATACTTCGATTACGAAGATATCGAAGAAGACAAGAAAATAAGGCATGTTGTTACCAAGCTAAAAGGACATGCAGCCTTATG
>ML787545.1:371147-382980 GCA_009831015.1 Picea engelmannii | reverse complement strand
CATATTAGTTTGTCCTTTGACCCGAAATATTTGCACAATACCTATTGTTGGAGCTATGGAATTAAAAGCATATATTTTTATATAATAAAAAACAACATATATGTACTGATCTGATTGGATAAGAGATTGGAGGTCTTATTGCCCGCTTCGCTATTCCCAATGTACTATATGGAAACATATCCAAAGTTTTTCTTGTAGACAGCTTTTTTTAATCATATATTTTTCCTCTATATTGCTTGAAGGTCAATTAATGCTAGCATTAGTTGGAATGTTTGTATTAGCATTTTCTGCTAGGCGAATATATCTGTAAGTTTTCATATGTACTAAGCATATTGAAATGTTTTGATATCCAAGCTTTGTAGTGATTGAGAATTCCAAAGTTTATGGTGTCTTTGGCGGATGTATATTTGTTGAAATGTATTGACACTTATTCTGAGATGCCTCAATAGGCCTGACAACGTAAATGTTTACATGACGTGACGTCCTCAACACTCCTGACAACTTAAATGTTTTCATACCGCAAGGTCCTTAGACAGCCTGGAAGTCTTAAATGTTTATGTAAATATGCTTCTCGGAGTGCATTTTTCCTCAAAATTTTGTATACAGTTACAGTGAATTTGCACAGTCTCATTTGTCCACCGCCAGTTCGAAAAAAATTGTACGTTTCATCTTTGTTCTACCATTGAAGCTACATACATTGTTTGTTGGTTCGGTGAGTGCTTCTTCTTCGTTAGTTTGTCGGTTGCTGCCATTGTATGTTTCATCCTCGTAATTGTTGAAGCTACATACATTGTTTACTAGTTCGGTGAGTGTTTCTTCTTCATTGGTTTGTCGGTCGCTTCTTGTTGTTGTTTCACTCGCCATTTCATCATTTCAGAGTAAGTTTCGATGCCATAGTTTCATTTTGTATTCCTTGTTTGTTGTTCAGTGTTTGCAGTTTGCAAGTAAGAATGTTTGCTTATTTGTAGTCGCATGTTCCTTGTATGTTTATGGTTCCTTTTGTGCTTGGGCTGCAGTTTCATATTCATTGGAGATACATATGTTGTTCACTGGCTCGATGGTTCTTGCTGGTTCGTTGGTTCGTGGGTTGCTAGTTCTGTTTGTTTGGCTGGAGTTTTCTCTTTGGGGCCCTAGGGGTGAAGTTCGACCTATTCGTGCTTTATGGATGCTTTGGTCCTTGTTGTTTTCTTTTTTTTGATTCGACCTTTAGGGTTGGGGTGCAGCGTCGGTGGTTGGAGCTTTTTTTTTTCTTTTTTTTTGGATTATTATTGTTTTTTGGGGGCGTTTTACAGTGTTCATCCCCTGCACCCACGAGTCCACATGCAGTTGTGTTATTTTCCATGTCTGTTGAGGCCGATATCTGTTATTCTGTGAGATTTTGCTGGTGCTCCAGTCCTGCCATGAAAGAAAATAGTTGCATGCAAAATTGTTGGAGGATTACATGTGAAGTTACGATATCCATTGTTTATTTGTTGGAATAAAGCATATGTATTGAAGCTACATTTATAAACCATGTATGGTTAGATGTGCGGATATGACATTACATGTTCTTTCTCCTCTACATAGATTGATGTGCGCATGACAGAATTTGTGTTGTGCTTGAGATATGATATGTGCAACAAAGATTCTGCAAGATTATATTTTGATGTCTCAAAGCATGTCTGGGTGGTTTTCCACAGATAACTGAGAACTTGTATCATGGGCACAATAGTCTTTGTAGAGGATAAAGAACGTGGTTAAAGGGCATATATGGATAAATTTCCAGGGAAAACTAGAAATCGTTTAGTTGTGGCCATGCAATTGAGTGATATTTTGTGCCTTGTAATATATTTTGGCCAGGGAAAAAAAATCTACGTGTTTGTAGCCATGGATAGAGAAGCACAAAGGTTCATGTTTCTGCCTTTCTAGACTATTCGTTCAGTCAGTTTTGTTGTGTGTACATATTCCTTGTTGTCCGGTGAATACCAGCTTCCATTGATGTTCATTGAATTTTGCGCGTTCCCACATTCAAACAAACAGAGTAGCTGGAGAAAATGAGGGAGTCTTGACTGCATTGGCTGAAGAGGATATAGAAAGGTGCATGCTTGTACTGTTGTTTTGTATTACGTTGTTTTGTATTTCATTTATGATCTGTATATGTGTTAAACTATTTTCGTGCCTTCCTACATGGTAAGTTATCTGGCTTACATGCGTTCCTTCCTGCATACTAAGTTGGTTTATGTCCTTTGTGTTTGTGCTGCATTGCTGCATTTAAACAAACAAAATGGTTGGACAGGAAGGAGGAATATTTGGCGGGTAAATAGAGTTGTTTCTCTTTATTTTAGATATCTGTCTTCATACTAACTTGCCTTCGTGTCCATTGCATCTTCGACGTTGCTGCCTTGGAAAAAACAAGTTTCTTGGACATGGAGATGAATCGTTCTGTGCAACAGCAGAGGGTTCTATGGTGCAATCTTCTAAAAGGTATACCAAGTGTGTTGGTAAATTAAATATACAAACCGAGTGGGGGCATATAATATTAGACTTGAAAATGATGACTTTGCAATAATGGGCCTTTCTGCACTCCCTATTTCTACTTTTTCCATTTTCTATTATCCCTTTTGTTTTCTAATTCATCTGCCTAGTGTGCTTTTCGAAAATTCCTTCGTGCGTCGGTTGGTGAACTAACGGATTCACATACGTGGTCGTTCTTCTACCTTCTTCCATAGTTACCCACTTTCTCGATTGCGGGTGTCAGGCTGGCAGGTTGAAGATTGGTCCCTTGGCTTCCGGGGGTCCGTGATATACAGATTGGCCATGGTGTCCCATACTCACGCCCTGTTTACTGTTAAACATTTCTCCATTTAAAAAAATCAGATGCATACAGTTTTACGGTTATTTGGTCCTTCCGATGGACAATATACAATGCATATTCTTGTTTAGTCCTGATGTTCATCTGCACATGCTTGCATTAGAAAAAGTTGGACTAGTGACACGGGCATGAGCAACCAATCATCCTAGACATCGGCATACCGATAAGGCCAAAGGTAAAGATGCATACGCTCTGCTCTTACTATGTTTACTAAACAAATTTGTTGGGTTATATATTCATCTATGGCATGGAGGATATGTTGATGTCATTTGCAATACATGGTTTGCATCTCGCAAGAAGTATTAACAAGTACAAGTGAGACATCGAACGTGTTGCATGTTCCGCAGACTAAGAGGTGTGGTTGCGAAACTTTGGCTCCATAGTTCATCAAAACTATGCGTGTACATGTAGCACACTACCATTCACTTTAGTTTTCTTGTTCAAAAAAATATTATCAAGTCTAGATTTGTGACATCCAAAGTACTATCAATAAAGGGCTTGAACAACTGTCAAACTGGACAAGTGTTCTTCGGGGACATAATGGTTGTCTATAGCACCTACTTGGACAAGGAAAACAAAAGTAGATCCATTATGTGTGTTGACATGACTGAGACAAGGACGCCATGATGACAGTGACATTGACAGTTCCTCCACAACTTGTCCAGAAACATGCAGAAAATATATTGCCGCATAATGGGATATCCATTACATATTTTAATATATTGCCCAAAATAGTATATGACCGTGGTGATTGCGATCAAATTATTTCGCTCAACGAAACAAGCATTGTGGAAAAAATTCCCGTTGTTTGTTCAGATTATTGTTTCGTCCCGGACTCGACTATTAGCCAACTTGCAAAGAGAACTGATATTTACCCAATCAGAATGATTGGGGTTGTTGTCACACTGGAGAGAAAATTTGGCTCGCAACACATTCTCCATATAAATGATGGAGAGTCCGATAGCGACAAGGCAATGGTACCGCTTTTCATGTTTAGTTTTGTCATTTACTTTTGCATGTACATGTATGTCGGATAAGTTACACAAATATTTCACTGTTCCATGTTGCAGCTACAATTGTTCGATACGTATTCAGATTTGTTTTCGTCAATGGAACAACAATTGCATAGAGGGAAGATTCCACTTATGTTGTTCAAAAATATAACAAAGAAGAGGGATGCTAGAGAAAGGATCTTCTGGACAACCCAGGAAACGTTTGTAACAGAGTTGTGAGTAGATATAGTAGAGGATCTGAAGAAACTAGCTAGCTCTACAACTGTTGTGCGTATACATCCACAAAAGCATTCTCACTTTGCTTATAGAAATAGCCTTCAACAAATTTATGCGCTTTCTTAATTTTTATTTTTATTTTTAAGGGGAGGGAGGGGTGCAGTTGTGTATTATGTTGTTCAATGTATTAATCCCTTTGATTTCATTCCCAGGTTGAAGGTCTTTTAGTTGTAGCCAATGTGTACTCGACCCCATTTGAGCCTGTATGTACAAGATGCAACTCCGCTACTTCTGCCTCCACTTTGATAAGTGATGATACCATTGATTGTCTGCAATGCGGTGAAAAATGTCCATATATATA
This sequence comes from Picea engelmannii, assembly GCA_009831015.1. Taxonomy (NCBI): domain Eukaryota; kingdom Viridiplantae; phylum Streptophyta; class Pinopsida; order Pinales; family Pinaceae; genus Picea; species Picea engelmannii. The sequence continues at coordinate 378,539 of ML787545.1, read as the reverse complement.
TGGGCATTGCATGAATGTTGTTATCTGAACCGTGGGAAACACAACCATGCATTGTACGGTTAGGAAGCCTCTATTACAAAATGTGCTTCCTGAGTTGGCAGAGTTGTCGTATGAAACGTATCTACAGAAAAAGGCAAGCAGTGTCTACATGTTACGATAGCTTCACATACACAACAAATTCACCTTGAATGAGGACAATGCAAATTTTCATATCGACTGAAGAAGGGGAATATATATATATATATATCAAACTTCGGCAGGAAACGAAAATACCTCATCTGTCTCTGTAACATTTGTTCAACATCCAGATGAATGTTCGTTGGACTTGGACCATATCTCTGTAATCCCCATATATCGCATGTTTCCAGTTATTTTTTACTGGGAACATATACCATATGCAAGAGAAAACGAATGCGGCGATGTCTTTTATTTGTATATCAAATTGTTTGGTCCAAAGGTCGATGGGTTCTGCTCTATGGAACCTTCTGGGAACTTTTTTGCAGCCTGTTTAAAGTATGGTTGTTTCTTAGTTATCTACTTTGTCTATCAATTTGTATATCGTGGAACTCCAACTATTCTTTGGAGGACACAGAACAATATAATTGAATTTTTTAGCCATCTGGCCCGAAGATATGCCTGATAATTTCTATTGCGTTGTGACGCAAATGTACTATGTAACTTGCTTTAGCATATTTCCTTGATCAATGAACTTGGTCAAATTATTGTTCTGAAATAATTTGAAATCAACGAATATATAGTGTGTGAAGTGAAACTGTCCTATCATTGCAACAAGAGGCTCTTAAAATTAAAATTAGTCATTGTTTTGGCATTTTTGCTTATTCGATGAACTTGGCAAACTTAATATCTTGGAATAATTTGAAATCAACGAATATATACTGTGCGAAGTGCAATTGTGCTATCATATGAACAAGAGGGCCTTAAAATTTAAATTTGTCCTTGTTATGATTGCGGTGATAGAATTTAAAAAAAAATTCTTTTGTTTGCTTTTTTTTTTTTTAAATAAGCGATTTAACATCCTTTAATAATTTAATGTAATTCACTTGTACAATATCAATAGTTAATATTAATAATTTAGTATTTGAAAATAATGTTTTTAGATAAAGTTTATTTAGGATGAGCATCCCTAAACAATTGCAATCTTGAACCGGCCAAACGTGGAGTCCGCAAGTCCGCCTGTCAATTTGTATATCGCGGAAGTCTGGGTGATATTTGCAAAACACGGAACAAAAGAGGCTCAAATTTCAGCCCGCCAGGCCAAGAACCCGCGATCCAAAAAGTGCCCAAGTATAGAACGAGGGATCCGCATATGCTCTATAAAATGTCGTCCATACTTTCTAAAAGTACATGTTTACTATGTATTCATTGTTTGTCGGAAAACTTTTATATCAGTTGCCCGACCAGATTGTACAAACTTTCTCGTTTAATTAAATTCTGCAATATAAAAATTTAATATTAATAATTTAGTATTGATAATAATGTTTTTAGATATGTTATATAGCTGATAGGGATTAGCATCTGTAAACAATGGCAAACTTGAACCCGCCATCCCTCAAGTCCATCCGTGAATCTGTATATCGCGGAACTCCGAGTGCTATTTGGAGGACACAGAACAATGAAACTGCAATGTTGAGCCAGCCAGCTCGCAGGTTTTCTTTTCAATTTGTATATCGCGGAATTGTGAGTGGTATTTTCACAGCGTGGAACAATAGAGGCCCAATTTTCAGCCCGCCAGGCCTAGAGCTCCTGATAAAAAAAATGGCTAAATATGGAATTCATACGGGATCGCTACGAGACAATAAAAGTGCAATGTTCAGCCAACCAGCCTGAGTCTGCCTATCAATTTGTATATTGCGGAAGTTTGGAGGCTATTTTTAGGGCAGTGAACAATAAAACCTCAATTTTTAGCCCACCACGTCATGAACTGCGATCCAAAAAGTGCCTAAGTATGGAATAAGGAATGTGCATATGCTGTATAAAATCTCATGTCCATACTTTATAAAATTACATGTTTACTATGTATTGCTCGTTTGTCCGAAAACTTTTATATTAGTTGGTCCACCAAAATGGACAAACATTGTCCTCTGCTGAAATTATGCAATATCAATATGTAATATGAATAATTTAGTATTGAAAATAATATTTTTTTATATGTTGGATAGTTGATAGGGATTTCCATCCCTAAACAATGGAAAATTTGAACCCGCCAGCCCTCGAGTCCATCTGTGAATGTGCATATCATGGAAGTCCGAGTGCTATTTGGAGGACACGGAACAATGAAAGTGCAATGTTCAGCGAGCCAGCCCGAGAGCCCCCGATCAAAAAAAGTGGCTAAATATGGAATTAATACGGGATTGCTACGGAACAATAAAAATGAAATGTTCAGCGAAGAAACCCGCAAGTACTCCTGTCAATTTGTATATCGCGGAAGTCTAGGTGGTATTTGTAGGACACGAAACAACAAAGACTTTATTTTCAGCCCTCCAGGCCGCAAACCTGCAATCCAAAATGTGCATAAGTATGGAATGAGGGATCTGCATATGATCTGTAAAATATCATGTACATACGTTGTATAGAGACTCATGTCCACAAGTCCGCCTGTCAATTTGTACATCACAGAAGTCTAGGTGTTATTTGTAGGACACGAAACAATAGATACTTAATTTTTAGCCCGTCAGGCCGCGAACCCATGATCCAAAAAGTGCCCAAGTATGGAATGAGGGATCCGCATATGTTTTAGAACAATAATAATGCAATGTTCAACCAAACAACCCATAGGTCCTCCTGTCAATTTGTATATTGTGGAAGCCTGGGTGCTATTTGTAGGACACAGAACAATAGAGACTCTATTTTCAGCCCTCCAGGTCGCGAACCCGCGATCCAAAAAGTGCCTAAGTATGGAATGAGGGATCTGCATATGCTCTATAAAATCTCATGTCCATACTTTATATAGAGAATCATCTCTGCAAGTCCTCCTATCAATTTGTATATCACGGAAGTGTAGGTGCTATTTGTAGGACACAGAACAATAGATACTCAATTTTCAACCCGCCAGGCCGCGAACCCGCGATCCAAAAACTGCCCAAGTATGGAATGAGGGATTCACATATGTTCTATAAAATCTCATGTCCATAATTTATAAAAGTACGTGTTTACTATGTATTGCTCGTTTGTCGGAATACTTTTATATCACTCGGCCAACCAGATTGTACAAACTTTCTCATCTAACTAAATTCTGCAATATCAATATTTAACAGTAATAATTTACCACAGGTCTGCTCTTGAATTTGTATATCGTAGAATTGTGGGTGCTATTTGTAGAGTGCGGAACAATAGAGGCCCAATTTTTTGTCCGCCAGCCTAAGAGCCCCCGATCCAAAAAACTAGCTAAATATGGAATTAATACGAAATCGCTATGGATAATAAAAGTGCAACGTTCAACCAACCAACCCGCAAGTCTTCCTGTCTATTTGTATATCATGGAAGTGTGGGTGCTATTTGTAGGACACTGAACAATAGAGGCTCAATTTTCAGCCCGCCAAGACGAGAACCTGCAATCGAAAAAGTGTCCAAGTATGGAATGAAGGATATGCATATGTTCTATAAAATCTCATGTCCATACTTTATAAAAGTACATGTCTACTATGTATTGTTCGTTTGTCACAAAAAATTTAAATAACTTGCCTGACCATATTGTATAAACTTTCTAGTCTAATAAAATTCTACAAGATCAATATGTAATATTAATAATTTAGTATTGAAAATAATGTTTTTAGATATGTTAGATAGTTGATAGTGATTGTCATCCGTAAACAATGGCAATCTTGAACCTTCCAGCCCTCGATTCCATCTGTCAATGTGTATATCGCAGAACTCCAAGTTCTATTTGGAGGACACGGAAAAATGAAAGTGCAATGTTGAGCCAGCCAGCCCGCAGGTCTGCTTGTCAATTTACAAATTTCGCGACATACAAATTGACGACCGATATCTTTCACTGAGATGCAATATGACCATCGACCCTTCACATCTCCTAGGTATATCTTCTACCATTTTTCTTTTGTAACCTGCCCGACCGCTTTCCATACTTTGGTATTTCTTGGAATCAGTTTCGCCATCACCGTTGCCTTCGTACTTGTTTCCATATATGCAATAATTAAGCTTTAATGCTAGTATCCATCCTCCGGGAACCGTTAAGATTGTCATTAATGTCCAGAAATCCAGAGAATATTTTTCATTACTATGAATTAAACTAAGATTTGCGCACAAGTATGTTATCCTTTCCAAGTATTCATTTGAAAGGCGATGCAATCTTCTTTTTTTTGTGCACAGACGGGTTGGTCCTTATAAGAAATTTCTAATTCTTAATCTCTTTTTTCCGTCACCGCCACCTTCACACTTTTTTCTAATTGTGCAATTAGTGAGTTGTGATGGTGACAACTCATTCCTCATGAACCCTGGAAACTGTCATTGATCAGCGAAAGGCTCAAGGACATATTCCATTGATACACATTAAACCATAATTTGCGGAGGGTTATATTATCCCTCCCTGATTTTCATTTCAAACATCATCTCGAGAAAATGGAAATTCTTAATAACTTCTGGCAGCAGTTCTCTCCACACACAGTAAACACATTGGGGCATAATGCCTAAAGGTTCCACTATTCCAGGGCATATTCTTACTATTCATCTCCCTCCGCCTAGGAGCAAACAAGGAGATGGTCCCTTGGTACACCGAGAGATATATTTCAAGCCAAAAAATTCCATGGCAACCCTGGTTGCTCAGAGAACCTACCCACTTGCATTCATGGTTGTCGCAGAAGTTGATGCCATGAATTCTGAGCCGGAAGAAGATGATATGATGGAAGATGATACGACAATGGATGATGGCAATGCATAGAATCTTCCCACTCCTTCGCCCAAATTGAAATCAACCATAACCAACAAAACTTCCCGGCTCAGTGATGGCGGTGATGACAACACCAAAAGGAGTTTCATAAAATAAACCGATGCTGAATGCAACAGCCACTTTGCAGTGCGAAAGTAGGAATTCCAGAGTTCCAAATTAGTCCATTCTGGGCGGAAGAGTTTCATTGTAAAGATATGATATGTTGATGCTCCCAGAGATATATTTCAAGACAAAAAATTATTGATTAACATCTTCGGGAATCAGGTCCAAAACTCTCGCTGCTGCAAGGCATTTTCCTACTAGTCATCTCCTTCTGCCCAGAATGGACTAATTTGGGCCTCTAAAATTGCACATGCAAGTTGTGCTACTGATTTTTTTTGGACTATGCAAAGGCGGTTTCAGCTAAGGGATATTCCACTTGCCCTGCAACCATTTTCGTCTTCTTCCTCAGGGGAAGCTTGTGAAAAATATCAATTTCAGCACAAGATGATTTATCGAGGAGAAAAATGCAAAGATCTTGCATAATGCGGATCCCATGCATGTCTTTGTTGCAGATACCTTCAATTTTTTGGCCCAAAGAATTGGGTCCAATTTCTAAGGATAGATGTACAATACTTGGTGTTTTTCTTATTTTTTTAAATGCATTTTCTATTAAAAAATATTTGCCTTCGACTCTTTGTTGTTGCCTCTTTTCTGGGTTTGACGCATGTTCTAATTGGCATGGCTCGGTGCTCTCGTACTTCTTCGATATCATGTTTACTTAGCTTATCTTTTCTAAGATGGAACATCTAAAAATTATATGCCAATGTACTGTGTGAATCCACCATCTTTTTATGCAAACAAAAAATGGATTACATAATTTCAAACCAACGTTCAATTCTATTTGTAATGCAGATAGAACATAGAAATACCAATGTACAATGTTGCAGCAAAATCATTATTCTTGTTTCTAGACATGCAATTATTAAGTTTTAATGCTAACAACCCATAATGCAACAATTTTAATACTTGAATTAATATGTTGCACTCATGGAAGAGTGTATGAAGAACGCAATTACACTCACACATTCCAATAAAATCTAATCTTCAATAAAAGAATTTGCTGACAATTAGTAGAAAATGAAGTTTAATAGTTAAGTTAATATGTTACAGTCATGGAAGAATGTATCAAGAACATAGTTACATACACATGTTGCAATAAAATCTAATATTCAACAACGCTTTGTTGACAATTAGTAGAACATCATGGTTTTGCAACAATGGGGCTTCTTTGAAACCAATTCGCGCTTACGAAAACTGCCTTCCGCCTTTCTATTTTCCCACTCTTTTATTCCATCTAGTTTCTCTTCCTAGTTATTGTTGAGAACCAAATATCAATATAGCATAGAAAAACCTCAAAAAAAGTACTCAACGCCTTGAAAAAGAGATAATTTCAGATAATAAGCCTCTTCGAGGGGGAAACCTCCTTTTACCCCACTTAAATGTTCAAGTACAAGATGATTCCAAATGAAAATATCTCCTTGGTATATATAGGAGACTAGGAGGTATAATTACAACAAATGGAATAAAGCCGACATAAATAAAATAACATTACTAATGTAATATGCCCTAATTAAGGGGTAATGAGCCAATATTAGGGCTTAACATGCCCCTCCCCTTGAGACAAGTTTTGTCTGCAACGCTTGAGTAACTCTGGATGCTTCTGTATAAAAGACTCATCTTCCCAAGTGGAATCTTCAAGCGGTAGTTTCCTCCATTTAATGAGATACTCTTAAATGGATCTATTCCTCAGCTGGCGAATTCTTGTGTCAGTGATGTCTTCAGGCTCCAATGTGATTTTTCCTTCCTCATCAAGTTCTGGAAATATAGTTTCAACTAGGATCTTGTCGCCTATAACCTTCTTTAAGCATGAAACATGGAAAACTGGGTGTACTCGTGAATATGCAGGCAACTCCAATTTGTATGCCATAGTACCAATCTTTTGCAGCACCTTATAAGGGCCATAGTACTTTGGTGATAATTTATTGTCCTTCTTGGCTTGCTTGAGGGACATCTGTTTGTATGGTTGTAGTCTTAAAAACACCCAATCCCCTACTTTAAAACTTATTTCACTACAATGTTGATCTGCTTGTTGTTTCATGCGATTTTGTGCCATGGTCAGGTTGTCCTTTAAGATTTGGAGAACTTGTTGTTGATTCTCGATGTGATCTTCCACAACTTGAACCTTAGATTTTTCTTTTAGGGAAGAAGTGATGGAAGGAGGGTGGTATCCATAAAGTTCCATAAATGGTGTCATTTTTGTTGCAGTATGAAAGGAAGTGTTAAACCACCATTTTGCCAAGGGTAACCATTTGAACCATTGTGTTTGTTTATCAGAGACAAAGCAACAAAGGTAGCCTTCTAGACATTTGTTCACTATATCGGTTTGTCCATCAGATTGAGGATGATAGGATGAGCTATGAGCCAAT
>ML787545.1:354439-366997 GCA_009831015.1 Picea engelmannii | reverse complement strand
ATGAAAATGTCTCCTTGGTATATATAGGAGACTAGGAGGTATAATTACAACTAATGGAATAAAGCCGACATAAATAAAATAACATTACTAATGTAATATGCCCCAATTAAGGGGTAATGAGCCAATATTAGGGCTTAACAGTTACTTAATCGTTTTTCTCCCTAAAATGCCTTGCTCCGCAGCTTCTCGGATTCACGCATTTCCAACGACCGCTTCCCCTTTATTTAAATTGACTCTCTATTGTTCCCTGTCTTGCAACTGGCACCCAGAGTTCTGCGATATAGAAAAAGGCAGACGAGCTTGCACGCTGGTCAGGCCAACATTGCTCAGTGCATGGGCGGTCTTGCGGGTTCACAGCTGCACTCGTTCTCTTTTATCACAACACCGATCGAACGCTTTCCCATTCCATACCCAGAAACTTATCCAACCGCGAATTCCCGCTAGGCAGTCTCTACATTGGACTTATGTTGTTCCATGGCCTGCGAAAAGTACCATCACTTACAAATTTGCAATCGTTCTTATATCATACCCTCTTCCGTATTACAGTCCACCTATCATGCCCTCTTTCGTGGTGCACATTTTTTCACTGAAAAATTCCAAGAAATACAATTTAACCGTGGGGTCCTCGCATATTTAGTGGAACTATTGTCACCCAATTTTGAATCCTATCCTTCTGCTTTCCACACTTCTCCATTTGTTCAAATTTCTTTGGCAAATCATCAGTTTGGCAGGTTGAAGAAATATTCAGTTCGTAGTCATTTTTTCTTGTGCCCGTGCCCCTTTGCGATTAGCAGCTGGAAATTATATATAATATCTTATTGCTATGCATGCGATTAGAAATTTCCTTATTCCATACTTAGCCACTTTTTCGAAATTCCGCAAATATACAAATCGGCCGTTGAACTGCCCCATCGTGATCTCTTCCATTTTACACATTTTGCACTCAAAAATTCCAAAACATGAAATTTGACCGTGCAACACTTAGTTGTCCTGACTATCCCCATAACCCTTTTTTGAATCCCGTCTGACCGCTTTTCAGAGATTGCCATTATTTCCTTGCTCTCTTCCATCTCCGTCACCTTCACACTTGTCTATAATAAAAGAATATATATATATATATATATATATATATATATATATATATATATATATATATATATATATATCTTGTTTCTAAATATGGAATTACTAGTATTTAATTATAACAGTTCATCATGCAGAAACCATATAGATTGTCATTGATGGGTGAAAGGCTCGAGGACATCTCGTATTGATGTGCATTAAACCAAAATTTGCAGGGGGATTATATTATCCCTTCCGAGTGTTCATTTCAAAATCATGAAATCTCATTCACACGGCGTGGCCTTCGCACGTTCACGAAACCTCCATTCCTTAATTTCTCTATGTCGTACCCACCACCTTCGCATTTCTAAATATGCAATAAATAAAATTTACTGCTAACAGTTCATCATGCACCACCATTACAGATTGTCATTAATCAGCGAAAGGCTCAAGGAGCTTTCCCATTTATAGGCATTTAACCAAGATTTACCGAAAAGTTACATTATCGGCTCTAACTATTCATTTAAACCATCATATGCAACAAAGAAACCTTCTCATAAACCTATGGCATCAGCTCCACAACAATTTTGTGGAGATACAGTGAACATCTTCGGGCGCGAGGACCATAACTTCCACTGGTCCAGGGAATTTTTTATTACTCAACCTCTGCTGCAGAGAACCAAGTAATTTGGACCTCCAGGATTGCTCATGTAGGTTGTGTCCCTGAGGTTTTTGACTGTAAGGACCTGGTCTCTTGGTGCTCTAATAAATTTATTGTAGAGAAAAGAATTTTTCCACTGGAGGACCGCTCTTTTGTTTCTTTGTCACCTCAGGCCTTCCGCCAGATGCTAAAATTGTCAGAGCCAACATTGACGTTCAGAGGAGAAGATTACAAATAGTTCCTAGCAAAGCATAATAACGGATTGGACCTCTTGCCCCTTTTTTCTAGAAAACCCGAATCTAGTTCTTGAAGATATTACAAGCATGTAGGTTAGTTCATTTAGAAATCCATTTCGCAAAATTGCCTGGTTGTTTACAAGAATAACGGCACAGGAGTCCACGACTACTGTTTCCCACATGTCTCTTTATATTTTGTATTTCACAGTCAATGAACAAGCCATTTTTTATTGGGGCAAGTTAATTTCCCATGAAATCTCTTCCCAATTGTCAAGCTACAAAAGGGAAAAGAAATTTTATATGTCATCCTTTTTAGTTTTTGCAATAGCACATTCATGTCGGTTTCTGCAACTGTCTCTGTCCAAGAATGTCAACTACGAATTCCACCCAGTAACTATCTAGTACCAGGCCTTGTGGGAGCACAAGTCTTCCCACTGTTTTTATGAGGTTTTTAATGGCTTCATGTCTGTTTTCAAATTTTTGTTGTTAAGAGAAGATGCTCCCCGCATGTCTGAACATGCAACTAGTTTTTTGGACAAGAAGGGGACACTCGAACATTTGGATAATTACACTGTCATAAGAATTTTTGGCTCCATGGAATAGCCTTCTCTCCTTCCATGTCACATTACAGACATAATGTTTGTTGCAGAAGTAGCACGTCAATACAGCTACTGGTTCCATCTGTTCCAAAGGGAGAAAAAAAAACAGTTCAGTCCTCTGCCTTGGAAAATAGGGGAGTTTGTGTTGAAAAACATCAACAAAATTGATGATTTCACAACACATTCTAGCATCTCCAACCTGAGATATGCTGAAGACATAAGAGGATTCGACCCCTATGATATTTTTAGACAACATTTACAAACACTTGGCCTCGACGATTGTTTTGTAAATAAACACCTACCCAAAAACAGGGACATAGGCAACAATGGTCATGCCTCTGATGTCGATGAGGTACAGACAGTGCAAAGATGCACTAAATTGTACATGCAACAGGGGAAAGGCCCCAGTGATAAGAGTGTCCAATCCGCAAATACCACTCCAAAAAGTACTACATCTCAGAGCATCACTCCAACATCCCATCATAGCAACAAAGAAACCTAGATTTCTTCAAACGGAGGAGGAGATAACGACCCTCCTCACTCTAAAATTGATAGTTCTCACAAGCTTCTAGTAGAGAAGAAGAGAAAAAAAAATGTGGGGCAGGCGGAAGAGCCGAAAATTCACAGTGAGAACATGGAACTTGACGTTGATTTGGATACCATGATCCGCTTCCTTGATCAGCCTAGAGACACCATCCACCATAGCCATCCAATGGAGATATCTATTACCGAAAATTTTGACGAAGATGAATCCTTCGTGTTCCAGAGCAATTTTTTTGATAGCCAGAACAAAAAATTGATAATTCGGAAAAAAATGTTAAAAATAAGAAAGCCAAATCTCATTCAGAGGTTGACGTTGCCAACATGTGGTCGTCCCAAATCTGTCTGCTTCACACCGCGACCGGAGAAGCACTTCATGATTCCATTGGAAGCATCGAACCGAGAATACTATACTGAAGGACTAAATCAAGGAATTGGAAGATGCTTTCATTCCTATGCCATTTCTTATCGATCCTTTGGCAATATCCATGCCTGGCACCCCTGCACCCAATGTAAAAACATCCTCCACCCTGCTCGCATCCTGTAAAGGATATGTGGAGAACAATATCAAAAAAAGAGTGGAACTAGTTACCGAGGCCTGGAAAATATCACAAACCATCACTTCCCTTGGAACCAGGGCACATAGCTTGCTCGAGCTTTTGCAGGCCGAATTAAAATATGAAGAAACTTTCTTTTTAAAAACGGTCATCCCTTTTGGAAAGATTGTCAACAATATGACAGAAACAAAAAGAAGAGAAGAATATCTTCCATCAAAAAACCACATCGGCCAATTGAATGCATGTTGGAAAGAAAAAGTAAAGAACCTACATCTCATTGTTCAGTCATGTGAACAAGCCATATCGAAGAAATATATATTATTCACAAAGCTGTCAAATATAGACTTAGCCTGGAAAACCTATGACTTCCAAGACCCCCACTTAATCACAAACTCCTTGCCCTTAACCAAGCAATAATTCGATAAACAAGTTTCTATGTTTAAGACCTTCTCTCTGCAAAATTTTTACAACATCCTTCAATTTTATCAATCTCATGTCCATGACTGGTTAGTCAAATATGCAATACAGAGTGAGGAAATTCATCAGGCTCTCTCTAATCTTTCTATCGACTTCTGGGAATTAGAAAATGATATTTTCAACATAAAAATATGGAATGAGATCAACGTCGCCCCGATGAGAGGCTACATTGAAGAATGGATCGAAAGGCCATTGAAACAGGCCACCGACAAAAGGCAACAGGTAGTTTCCAGCATTCCAGCAGTGGTGGAGGACATCCTTGAAACTGCAGTCGTCGACGACATCAATGAAATGAAATCCGCAAGAAAATAGCCAAAGGGATCATATGTACCCTCAATGTAAGTTTACTCATCGCATCCTTCTTTGTTTATCAACCCAATTATTCCAGTTTCTTAAATACAGATGTATAGGCAAACACTTATACCTTTCCATTTATTTTCTTTTGCAGCTATTGCACTCTATCTGCTTTCCTCAGTCATGTTTCTTGTACATATTTCTCTAATGGTCCGCAGGAGCCCCAATCCCAGTCTACATGACAAACACATTGAAATTCCGGTTTATATGTAACAGACTTTAATTTTTTTGTATATTTCAAAATTTCCAACAGTATGTAACAAACTTTTATTTTTTGACAGATTTCAAATAAAAATGCATTTAAATTTTTATATGTTACAAACTCTATTCTTATCTTTCACCACTCTGTATGACAAATGAATTTAATTTTTAATATGGTACAGACTTTTATTCTTATCGTTCACCAGTCTGTATGGCAAACACATTTACTCTTTTATATGTTACAGGCTTTTCTTTTTTATATATTTCAAAATAAATGGTGCTCAACAATGCAACCGTCATTTACTTATACCCCATGTTCACAAATGCATTTAAATTTTTTATATTTCTTATATCCTATTAATTTTATGTCATCATATATTTTTATCTTTCACCAGTCCATATGGAAAATGCATTTAACTTTCCAAATGTATTCTTGCACTGTAAACAAATTTTTTACTTTGTTATATACTTTCAAAAAAAATAGGTTTGATATATACTTTCAAAAAATAGATGTTGCTTTGCCTGCCAACCCTCATTTACTTTTTCCCCATCTTCTGTGATATACATTTTGCACCGAACACTTCGTTTCATTTACAATTCAACGCCATTTTCCACAATTTTCTTTCTAACCTCGTTGGCAGGGACTGCGCTACCACGCAACCTTATTTTACCTACGAATAGCATGAAAACTAATACATATTTAGTCTATCATTACTATTATTACATGTTTATTAAATACTAATTTAACTTTTTCCCAAAACCACGACTTTTAACATGAGTGTAGACATACTAAGTCACGTTGTTGATATAACTTCCATAGTACATGTTTATTGGTACCTTCTTGATTACAAAAGTTTTTGGACCACATGGAGGCGTTAGTTAGGAACTTTAACCTAATACTTGATTTACTGCACATGTTTGTATTAGTATATTATATTTTTTAGACTAGAATAAGTGGAATGAGCAACAAAGATACTTAGTACCTGTCTTTTATGAAAAGTTTGAAAAAAAATAGAACAAGATTAGTTTACAAATGAATTACAACATACAATAAAATATTTTTTCTCTAATAATAAAACAATTATTAAAAAAAATACACATTTTGCAAAGAATGGATGCATAGTTCAAAATCATAGTGATTTGAGACCTCGACTAATTAAAATTATCTCGATCTAAAGCATATTCTTAATATTAGTATAGTCTCTGTAGGATTAATAGTGACTCTATAGACTCAATTCTAATGTCTCCCAATTTAACCTTGAGAAAATTAAAGTAGGTCAACCAAAGTTACTTACAACAATTTATAATAAATAGAAGTCGAAGGAACATTACTAGGGACTTTACAATCCAAGTAATGCAATGAATGTAATTGACAAATTCAATGAAAGTGACTATATATTGTCAAAATGACAAACCACAAAGTTCTCAATGAAAATTATATGTTAGGTAGGCCACCCCCAAGGATCATGACTACCTACCTCTAAATGCACACATGATCCCCTTAAGAACATAAATTGTGACTCTTGTTTTGTAGACTATTATGAATGTACATGCCAACTAGCTACACTTATTTCTTTTAGTGACTATCAAATTGTATGTTATATTATTAAGCATGAATGAGAATTTTGCACTATAATTTAGGGAAATTTTGTACTATCTTTTTTACACTGAAATGTTGAATTCTCGAAGCATGTCCAATCTAAGTAGTTTTTTGGTCCATCAAATCACGTTAGATTCTTGTGGAACCTTTTTAACAATTGGAATATTGAATTATGGGAACATTCTTGTGGAACCTTGACACCCTTTTTACAATTGAAATGTTGAGTTCATGGAACATGTTTAATGGGTAAAAGCAAATAAAAGAAATAATTGAAATCCTTATAACATCAAAACTCTAAGTTTAAATATAAGTACATTTAGTTTAGAAAAATAATAAACTAAAGTTTTAATATAATAATTTGGATCATGGAATTTGATTACTTAAAATGTTGATAATTTATTTTCTGATAATCTAAATTTAATTGGCCAGTTTTGGAAATTTTTTAGATTGACAATGTTGATTTCTTGGAACAAATAAAAATAGTTTAACTCCTTATAATGTCAAAAATCTTAATTTTCATATGCCATTATAATACAACTATATCAATCTTAAATGTTTTACCAAATTCAAAACAAGTTTAGATAAATTTTTATATTCTTAAAAAATGTCCTTATCAACTATAGTAACTTCTACTAAACTGATGCACACAATATTTGTAGATTGTGTTCCTAGAAATCTTTTTTCCAAAAGAAAAGTTCACATTATATTAATCATCATATAATATTTTTACAAAGTCTATCAATAGCTGACAGTGGAATAGGCCTCATTGTCCAGACATATGACAAAAAGAGTGTCTGAGAGGCAAGAAACCATAAAAAAATGACTAGTAGAAACATAGACACAATCTATAATGGGGATCACTGGAGAGATCATACATAGATGAAAATATCAAAACAGGAGAGACTTCACCAAACCAAATTTTTTTATAGAGAAATGTATTGTGTTGGGCCCTTGTGGCCTTCCATCCATAATGTGTATGTGATCTTTCCACGACAGTTGTAGAAGGCATGTTTTGAATGGCAGTCCGCTTATTTATTCATCTCTCTGTAAATATGCTTAAATGTAATGGATCTGTAAAGAGAACAAATATCAGCAATTCTATCCTTCCAAGCTTCAAGGATTTCTACCCTGAGATCTCTAGTCTTGTTAAGACAATCTATGACTATCTTTAAGTCGCCCATAATATGAATCTCATAAACTGAAAATCTAGCTGTGAGCACTAAGGTGGCCCAGGCTCCCAAGAGATCAACTCTCGTGTTGGATCCTTTTCCACAATTCATAGTCCATTTGTATTCTCTATGAGCATCTAACTTAATGATACCTCCCGCTCCACTTATATGGCCATTTTGTTGGGCTGCCCCATCGAACTAGGCTAAGGTTTTATCTTCTGGATAAGTGGGCACCAAGTTCTGAGGGGAAAATTCTTTAAGAGGTTTCCAAGAGTAATCCAAAGAACTCCTAGATAAGTAGACAATTCTATGAACTGAGGGACTCATATCTTCAAAAAGTGCCTTATTCTTGTTAGCCCAAATAAACGAACAAACAAAAGATGGAAGGGTAATCAGTCTGTAGTTCTGAATAGAACAATTTTTAAATGCGTCAACCATTGTAATACCGTTCCATCCTTTATCCAATTTCATCGTAATTTTAAGCTCATCCCGGACTAACTGAGTAAAGGGACAGTTTGAAAAAAGATGGTTGGTAGATTCCCTATGAGCTTTGCACAGACTGCACAGGCCTGGTCCCGTCCAGCCACGTTTTTGAAGATTTTTCCATGTTAAAATCTTATTTTCTGCTAACAACCAACATAATAACTTTATCTTCACTGGACACTCCCATTTCCATAACTTTTTCCTCCATCCTCCTTGTTTTGTAATCCATAATAGGTTCAATAGAGATGCATAAATATTCTTAACAGAGATGATTCTAGACTGGTCACCTCCAGTCCAAATCAACTCGTCTGGCTTTGTGTTAAAGAGATGCCAGAGTCCAGCAAGTTTTCCTTATAATAATCCCACTCTTCAGCAAGTGGAGTCGTCAATTCCAATTCATCACTACTGATCCAACTTATACCTGGTGTTTCCCCATTGACCTGCCTTATCACTTGATATAAAAAATATATACCTTTTTTATTCAGCCAACTCATCAGGTCCTGTGATAACAAAGCATCATATCCTAAATGCAGAATCATATCCTTGCCGACTATAATCGAATGTTTGAAGTTGGTCTTCCAATACATCCATCGCAATATAATTGGTAGAATATTACATAATTTCTTTCATGTCTGGGAGCCTGTGAGGTGAGCCGGATCCACCGAACGAAGCCAAGTCCATACTACAAAATGTGGAAAGTACTTGTCTTTGAGAACATTCTGCCAAATCCCTGGCTTCATAATAGCTCTCCACATTGTATTAGTTTCCAAGGATCTGTAGAATAGAAATATTTTGTGTAGCCCCCAGCCTCCATATGATTTGGGTCTAGCGATAGTCATTCGGCTACACAAGTGAAACTTCTTTTTGTTATTAACTCCTGACCACAGAAAAACAAAACAAATCTTATGAATAGTATGAAGAAAAGAAATTGGGACATGTGTCAAGGCCAACCAATATACTGGTTATGTCTCCAAGACCGCCTTAAGCATAACTAAGTGCCCACCCAGTGACAACAACTTATTACACCAGTGTGTAATCCGAGCCTCAAATTTATCGATTAACCATAGCCAGTCAATTGCTATGTAACTATCAAGTTTTTAAAAATAGCCCAAATATTTGAAGTTGTGAGCCATATCCTTACTGGGAAAGGGGAGAACGTCCTTAATAGAGTTTAGAGTATCTATATGGACCCCTGAGTGAAGAATGAGAGACTTCTGCACATTAATAATCATTCTCGAGGCCTTGCAAAAGTTCTAGAGAATGTCATGTATGACTGTCGAATCTGTGAGAGTTGCTCTAGACATTATCAGAATGTTGTCGACAAAGAGGAGATGGAGAATGTTGATCAACCTGGAAACCTTGATACCAAAGATAATACCCTCATCTTTTTCTTTGTTGAGCGCAATGCTGAGACCTGCCATCATCAATATAAAGAGGAGGGGTGACATCGGACAGCCCTGTCTGAGGCCCCTATTGCTATTAAAGAAGTTTGTGGGCTCACCATTTATCAGAATAGCATAATTGGTGGATGAAACATAGGCCATAATCCAATTTGTAGTTGGTGTCCCGAATCTGCTTTGAAGCAAGATTCGCCTTAAATAATCCCAGGATGTGCAGTTGTATGCCTTTTTCAAATCAAGTTTCAGAATTATAGATTGCAATTTCTTACTTTTGATGCTATGTAAGCATTCTTGTGCAGTCCTGATTACATCAAGGATTTGTCTTCCTTTGAGGAAGCCCAATTGCTCCAAAGATAATGATATGGACAAGATCATTCTTATTCTCTTGGCAATCACCTTGGCGATAATCTTGTAGAATAAGTTACAAAGAGAAATCGGCCTAAAATCACTAAATCCAGTCAATTTGTTGCCTTTTGGGATCAAAGAAATAAAAGTTGAGTTTATTGGATTGATTACCTTCCCTCCAACTCTTGATTCCTCCACCATGTCTAAAAGGTCCTGACCAACAAGTTCAAACAAAAATAGGAAAACTCTATTGTCCAACCGTCCGGTCCAGGACTTTTGTCCTTTGTAAAACCTCTTAGAATTTCTAGAATGTCCTCCTTTGAAACAACTTGTTCCAATAGTCTTTGGTCCTCATCTCTGACAAAGTTCAGAAATATTCTAACTTAATTGATTTCATTAATAATGGATGTTTGTCCAGAGTCATTAAAGAAGGATTTGTAAAACTTAGTTGCTTCTGTCTTAATGGATTCTTGTCTTGAATGAGTTACTCCAGATTCATCCTGAATATTCCAAATGTATTTTTTGTTTCTCCTGAAACTCACATATTTGTGGAAGAACTTAGTGTTCTTGTCACCACATTTGATCCAAATTGCACGAATTTTATGGCGCCATTGTTCTTCTTCTGCCAACAAAAGTCTCATCTTTTATTTTTCAAGATTTATAACTGATTGGTCAATCAATCTAGCTGACGATTCTGTAAACATCTATGCATATTTATAAACTAGAGTCTCTTCGATCTCTTTGAGATCATAAGTATCCCGAAGAAATTTTTCCTTAGCCCAAATTTTTACATGACATTTTAAATTAGATAGTTTTGCCACTAGTCTTCATTGGGCATCTGGATAATTGTTCAAATCGTGATCCATCCAAAAATCCTTAACCATTAATGAAAAATTATCCTCCCCCGTCCAAACCAGATTTATCTTGAAGGGATAAGACACTTTCGGGAATCCCTGTCCAAGCTCGAGAATTATTGGAGAATGGTTGGATAGAAAGGGATACTTCACCCAAGTCATGTACCTCTGTGTTGTAGCTAAAATATCCTCTGCTATATAAAACCTGTCCAATCTCTTTGATATACTGTCAGCTCCAACTCGACCATTCTTCCATGTCGGCAATGTCTCTGATGGTTGAACATATATAAGTGAATGTTTATGGAATATAGATTTAAAGTAGCCCGACAATGGATCTTGTAAAGATTTTTGACCCCAAATCTCCAATGGAGATGTTGTAAAATTCAAATCTCATGATAGTATCAGATCCTTATGTGCTAAAATCCCTGAAGCCTCCACCGAAGCCTAAAACTCCTTCCTATTCTGATAGGGCCCCTAGACATTCAGAATCGAAAGATTTCTTTTGTCCTCAATGGAGTGTCATGTCAATAAAATTCCACCAGTACTTAGAAATGAGTCAAAAACAAAAAATTTAGGGTCCCAAGAAGCAAGAAATCCACCAGAGGTCCCCACTGCACTCACATCAAAATTCAACCAATCGAGCTTTAGATTATGGATAAAATTTCTTGCCTTGTCTGCCGAGACCAAAGTTTCCTATAATAAAATAATACTTGGAGAGGTATTATTTAAAATTCTTCTCATGAAGTTTGGTTTCAGGGGTCCTCCAACCCCTCTAATGTTGAGGGAGTCTAAAATCATATCTTAGCCCTTGCTAGGGATTTTAATCCTCTAATCACCCCAAGATCAGATGGAGTAGCATCCATAGGCAAAGGGTTGGACGATTGACTCACCTTCCTACGGGCACTACGCATTTTTAAAGGAGAAAATTGGAACCCTAAACCCCTCGACCATGCAGGGTCTGCTGATGAAGTGTTAGTCAACCCTTGACTATCTATGGAAGTACATGTAGTAGCCAACCTCACCACAGGAGAAGTTCCTGAGTAGGTAGGAATCAGTAAAGGTTTTTTTATCCTATGCTCGAAAAGGATGAGATCAATGAGAAGGTTGTCCAAACCACTATCACTAAGTTCTAGTTCGACATAATCAGGTGCTAGGTTAGAACCCAAATCAGGCCCTAATATTTTTGTAAAAGGGTTCTCCTCTTCTGGGAGAATGGGCTCAGGTGTTTCAACAGTGGAATTATTGGTTGACTCAGGAACCACGGGGGAATCAGAGAAACTATCAGAAGTGGGGCCTGAACTAAAAGGATGGTTTGGAAATAAAGTAGTATTCAGATGATCTTGTTCCCATAAAGATAAAGATAAATAAATATTTGGACAAAATTTTCTTAACTTACCCATGATAGATGAATCCTCAGCTAAGGGACTATCCAAAGCATTTAGACCGGGAAAATTTAAAAGAACTTATTCATCCTCCAGTGGTGTAACAGTATCACCAAGTGTGCCTGTTGCTTCCTCCTCGTCCAGCAGAGCACCAAACACTTGTGTACACTCCTTTCGTAAGTTCCCTGTCCTTCTACAAAGGGTGCATCGGAAAGGCAGCCCCAATTACTCCAGGCACTGAGCAAAAAGGAGACCGCACCACTCAATCTCCAAGACATCCAAAAGACCTCCTAGAAATCTTATTCCTTTCGTGTGTATATGGTTGATCTTGGTAATGGGAAACATCGATAATCAAACTCGTAACTTTTACATCATAACTTTCTTTGAAAGAAGACGTGCATATAAAGCAAACTCGATGACCAAAATGACTTCGTCGATGAGTAATTAAATTAGTTTACTAAATTTAGTGTAAACCAGTTTCAATGGGTGTGGGATTTTATTTTTATATGATTAAAGTGTCATTTTCTCATGGAGGAAGTTGACCTTATCATCGTTGTTAACTTTTTCATACAAACAAGTTGAATTCATAATAGGTGAATGTGAAAACAATACGACCTGATTTGATAGATGCACAGATG
>ML787545.1:312963-336844 GCA_009831015.1 Picea engelmannii | reverse complement strand
GCGGACAAGAGACATATTGCAGAGGGGTTGACTCAGGCTCAGTGACAAAATTCCCTTGGATAATCGCACGACAAGTGATAAGACTCAGGCAACATATCTGTTAATCATAAGTCTACGAAGCAAGAGGCAACACAAACTCTCCATATGTTTGGAAGAGTAACCAAACGGTGAAGGACACAACTCTATATAGTGAGCAAAGCTTCCTAAGGTCATACTACATCCCATAGTCTGATGAATCAAATGGATAGATGTGCTTTATCCAAGGGCGACTCATTATGCTGCCAATAAAGAAAATACTTTTCCCATCCTCTTTTTGGGGTATATTTGATTTTTTTGTTCTTTTTGATAGTTTTTGAAAAAGAATAAAGGAATATTACGTTACAAAGGAGGAACGAGTACAACAAACATACAAGCTCAAGTCACAAGGACTAGACTGATGTTCTAGGGAAATGATACACAGGAAAAATCCTCCAGTGGCCAAAGGTGTTAATACGCAGAAGCAAACTGTTACAAGGCTGATGGGTAAGGTATGAAAATACGGTTGATAGAACACACAATGGTAACGTCCTTCGATGTAAGTTTAACGAGCCCAGAGAAGGTAATCTCGGTGGTTTTTCATATTTAGAGAGTCTGAAAAAGCATAAAAGGAAACTCCATTGGGGTACCTTTTCCAACAATAGTCTAGTTGGTTCAAAAAAGGGGTAAACTAGCACCGATTAGAAGTCAATTCAAAACCATTTTAATGAGTGTGACAAGGACAAGATCACTCGGCCATTTTTTCATTTTTAAGGAGTCTGAAAAAAGCTTAACTATGGACTCCGTCAGGAATGTTCTTCTGGACCATTTTAACGAGTGTGAAAGAATAAGGTCACTCGGCGATATTTTCAATTTTAGGGAGTCTGAAAAGAGCTTAACTATGGACTCCAGGGGGTTTCTTTTTCGTAAATTTAGTCCCTCAGGCCCGAAAAAGGAATAAAATTATACCTGAGGATACTCTTCTAAAGAATGGGAATTCGATAGAGTATACCTTTGTTCGTACAGTTGACCGTCCGGACCGAAAAAGGGGTAAACTACCGTCGGACAGACGTGACTTCAAATTTCAGTTTAACGAGCGTGAAAGATCACAAGATCGCTCGACAATCTTTTCATTTTTAGAGGGTCTCAAAAGGGCTTAAAAGGAGACCCGTTTAAGGAACGTTCTTCTGGACCAATTTAATGAGTGTGAAGAAACAAGATCACTCAACAATATTTTAATCTTTAAGGAGTCTAAAAAGGGCTTAAAGAAGACTCCACAATGGTTACTTTTCTCAGTTAATCCGGACGAGATCGAAAATCATAAATGCAGTCTCGTCGGATGTTGCTTTCGGATCTCAAAGCGAGATTGAAAAACAACAAAGTTATCTCATGATCGACACTTTGTGGGTCAATGCCTGGCATCTCCTCGGGGGAGTTGTATGCTCCGACGAAAACATTGTCTATGACGCCAGGGGTTCTGGAGATATTGATAGATATCGGTTCAACAATGATTTCCATATTACCCTCAGCATAGATCTTCTGTGTAGCTAAGGGATTAGTATGACAAGACCTATCTCCATTCATAGTCACGGTGAATTCTCCCACTTTGATTCGGCTTAACATTGGGAGAAAATACGATATGTGATGAAGATCTTCCCAAGGTTTGTCCAGACTAGTCATTGCTTCGATTACTGCTTCGTCAGAAGGCAAGACTAAGTCTAATGAATCGGTGGTAGCAAGAGAACCCTGAGACCAAATAGGCTCTGGAAGTGGATCCAACTCTTGTGCAGGAATCGGATCAGGGTTAGCTAAAGCTTGTTGGACTAAAGAGTACGCTACTTCAGCGGCCGACAAGGGCATGGACATGCCAGAGTGCCCTGTATCATCCATCGTGGTTGATGGGGAAGGAAGAATCCACGGGTTCGTGAAGTAAGTCGTGCAGAACGACGAAACTTGAAAAATCTCAGCCTTGTGGTGATTCGATATAAACTTGACATCGTCATGAGGAGGTGGGTAATCGAAGGTACCCATCAAGGATGGGCACAAACCAACTCCTACGTTAACGACACCGGATTGAGGATTATCAATCATGGGAACCGTGGATGCCCCCAAAGTTGGGTCAGGCCTAGAGAAGGAAAATTGATCGATGGTCACCATCCGGCCTTTGTGTGGAAACAAAAAGACTCGGAAAACGGTAGCGACCACAGCTTGCATAGCATAAGTCCAACTCTGACCTAGCAAGAGGTTATAGTCGAGGGGAGCATCGACTACCTCTACTTCAATGCACACGGTATTCCCTCCTAACTGCACAGGGAAAGAAGGAACGATGCCATGTATTCTAAAAGAATGATCGTCAAACGCAGTGAGGAGAGTAGGTGATGGAGACAAAGAGGGCTGGCCAATGGCCTTCCAACATGCTAATGACATAACGCACGTCGAGGCTCCCTCATCGACTACCGTGCGATAGATATTGCATGTAAAAGTTTTCATGGGATGAGCCACTACTATCTGAAACGCTACGTGGTAAGGCAGACGAGGTTTTAAGTTGGTTGTATCTAGCACAATGGTACCCGGGTTACAAGTCTCTGTAGAGCCTAAAGAATTTAACAAGGCTTTCCTCTGAGCAGGGCAACTTTGGAGAACCTCCAAAGTAGACATCGCACAAGGGGTTTGTGATAAATATTCCACCACAGATTAATTCTGGGCGGCCCTTGTGTTTGGGTTGTGAGAAGCTTTCTTAAATGCACCCTTTGGAATGTGTGTCATCGTTTCTCCCAACGTCTTCTCAATCTGTAGAGGAAGAGATGGGAGTTCAACTTCTTTGCCCTTCTCAGAGGCATTTGGTTTACTATAGTCATGTGCTCGATTCAGGATTAAAGCATCACCCCTAACCATATATACATTCGTGGATGAGGAATTGTTTGGGGGAGGGAAGGTTTCTTGGCTCCCCCCTTCGGCACTTGTAGAGGCTTGAGTTAAATTTTGCCCATGCTGAAAGGGGTTAGTCAACACGGCTTGTTGTTGCTATGTGAGAAACTTCTGGGCCTCTGCGATTCGAGGACATAGATGGGTCGGGTGGTCTTCCGCACACAAGTTTCACGGATACCTCGCCTTCTGCTTTTCCGTGGTGCCCTCGCCAGCATTATCAATGGGTTTTTTCTCCTCCTTACCCTTCTTTCGTTGTTTTCTCTTTCCTTCAGGCTGCTGAGTGGCCTTTGGGTTAGTCGTCTGCACGGAGTGTACTTCCGACGTTTGGGTAGGAGGAGAAGCCAAAGCAGTAGTCTAGCTGGCCGCTGAGTGTTGTATAGATATCTGTTGCAATTGCTTTGTCAATTTCTCAGCGGGCTTGGTTTGTGTTGAACCAAAAATACCATCGGCATGTGCTCCAGCTCTCTGTCTAGTTTTATCCAGTATCGATCGTGGTGCATCCGATAGGATGTTGTACAATAAACCAGACTGAGAATAGATGAGCTCAAACTGTTGAGCTCTCATGATAGCATCTTCTTCGGAGTAAACTCCTGAAGTCGCGACGTCTTTGGATAATTGTGGGACTAAAGACTTAAGGAACCACTCTAGCAGGAATGTTGGTGGGACTGGTACTTTGATTAGACTCTTTCGGCATCTCCACTCTCGGATATGATCAGAGATATGGTCCGCTGTCGTCTATTTGAAATTGGCAAGCAGCTCTATGCCAGCGTCGTATCTCACAGGTAACTGGAAATGGTTAAGGAAGGCCATCGCCAGTTCGCCAAAAGAAGAATATCTTGAGTGATCAAGTTCGATGTACCATTTCGTGGCGCTCCCGATGAGAGTGCATTGAAACACTCGCAACTGGACGGAGTCATCTTTCAATGAGTTAGATGAACACCAAATATGGAAGGTAGTCACGTGATCACCTGGATATTCGTTAGGCTTGGCCTCGAACTTTGGAATGTCTGAAGGAAACTTTGTTGGCATAGGAGGCCAACGTGGATCGTGACAAATAGGATCATTTAACAACCTTGTCAAATCTAGAAAGTGTAACGTCACCAGGAATGGTAGTTTGGGTTGTTGCTGATAGCCTGGGAAAAAGGGTCCTAGAGTTTGACTGGCACCAGGTTGCCAGGAAAAGTTTGGCTACTGGCCGAGATTCTGGTAGAAACCATGGCCCTGACTAGCGAAAGGGTTTTGCATCTATGGAGACACCATTGGCTGATTCTCCATAAAGGACATAGGATGTTGGGCATTCATCATGTTTGACGGACTTTGGGAAGGATTACCCCATGCCGGTCCTGATGGGAGAGGCATAGAAGTCGGTCCAGGGTTCCATTGACTGTGGAAAGAATTACCCCAGAATGACATTCCAGAGGAAGGAACAGATCCATGTCCTGAGTTCCAAGGTCCTGCTATATGTGCCCCCAGCGCAGGAATAGTACCCTGCGTCGGAGTAGACTGTCCAAAAATGGGAGTGCCCCCAGATGGGAAGGTAGTGGATGTGAAAGTGTTGTTACCAAACATCCCGTTCCAAACAAACGGTGACGAACCTACCGGCAAAGTTTGTGCAGGTGTTCCTTGACTCCCGGCTCCAAACGAACTCGTGTGTGCAGGCTGCCCGGTGGACTGTTGATGCAGACCACCAAGCGAAGGGGACGAAGGAGAGATATGACCTCCAGCGTAAGGAAAAGCATTAAAAGGGACAGGAATGCCCCCGATTTGACCTTACAGAGGAGTGTTAGAGCTCCCTGCCCCCAGACCCAAAGTCTGTAAAGTGGAGTAAGTGAGTGCAGGACTTGTACCTGAACTAGGCATACCGTATGAGAATGGAGGGCCTTTCGCACTAGGTGTGAAGGGAGTTGTGGCTGCCACGATAGATGGGGTCAGTCCACTGTGCGACGTAGTTGCGGTTGAGACTGTAGTGACTCGGACCGAAGACGAAAAGTTAGGAGATGCTTCTCCTGTGGTAGAAACGGTGGTGGGAATGGAAGAATTCCCAGAAGAAGTAACAGTATTTGGTTCCATAATTGTGTGAGGTACTGACAGGCATTCGTAAAATTGGATTGGTACAATGACCGATGGCCAAGTATCAATGGTTTGGGTTTCAACCGAGCCAATATTGGCGGTTGATTCCTCCGGGAGTTGTTCGGGCTCAATGGTTTGAAACCCGGTTGCTTCGAAAGATCCTTGTTGGTCTATCTTCCGCCTCAATGGTGGCGGGGGTGGCTCCAATATAACTGGCGGCAGGCCCTGAAGCCTTCATGACCGGCGGAGCTTGGCATCCTCCACTGTGTGAGAAGATCCAAGACACGCTAAGGTATTATACACGTTTAAACAGTAACACACACTAAAAAAGAAGCCCCTAAGAGATAAGACAAGCAAACACTAAACTAGTTGGAAAAAGAGTTACAACAACCAACACTAGAGCAACTTACCGGTGCAAGTGCAACTCGAAAATGGAAGCACCCTTCGAGTATACTCCGCAAAGCGTGGACCGATGTCTGTCCTAGGTACCGCGGTATACCCCCGCAGTCACCTGTGTATGTCCCTAAAAATGATTGGCAACTCGTTTGCCAGCACGCGAACAGTCACCAGGCGGGTACAGTCGATAGTCGGGTAGACCACAATGAGCAGGGTATCAAGCCCGAAACTTGTCAAGGGTATCGAGAGAAAATGGTCCGGAAGAAAAATGAAGACCTCGAACGGATTCGAGACCCACGAAGCCCCGTGGCAAATGCAAACGACGGAATCCCTCAACAAATCCTCGATATGTGTTCTCCACTATGCTTGGTTTAGCCCCTGTGTTAGAGGGGGGTCCCGGATAAATTCCACGTAACTGGACTTCTACACTCTCTATCACAGACTCCAATGTTTGGTTTTGAGTGGCCTTGGAGATTTGCCTCTCCAACTTATTCCAAGGCCCTAGTCCTGAGCTAGTATATGAACCCTACAAACAAAAAGTCTAATAGATTTTAAATTAGCGTTGCTTTTATGGGCTTTTTTACGTCACAAGGTAGGAAGGTGAAACTGATGATGTGTAAAGACTCAAAGAAAAAACAAATGAAAGAATGTTGGAAACAAAAGACTTTTACTAAATGCAAAAATCAACAACTTTTCACCAAGAAAGACTTCTTTTTCTTTTCAATTTTTCTAAGATTTCATGCGGCAAACATAAAGGAATTTCGCTCAACTACGAGCTACTTATGCTCTAAATGCACTGCCAAAAAATTATGAACAAAAAGACTTCTCCCTAGCTATTGATGCAGAAACACAATCTTCAAACAAAGAAGAAAATGGAAAAGAGATATATATATTTTTTTTATTTAAGTGCTAAATGAAGCAATAAAGGGAAAATGTCGACAAGCACAAAACCAAGAAAACAAAATAAAATTCTAGCTTAAAGCGTAGATCGCAAAGAACCAGAGCAAAGACACACAATGGCAATAGAGAAAGCACCGATTCTTTCGCTTGTCTAAAAACCATAAAACACAATTTTTCTTTTTTATCTTTTCTATAAATAATCAACTAAGAAAAAACAGGCTAAGGGTAAGAGGCCCTAACCTACTAACTGTGCAATCCTAGACTCAAACCCCTGAGAGGAACACTTCTCACCACAGGAGGGGATGACTTCCCCGCCCTGATTGAAAAGCAACCACTCAAGCCCGCTACTATCACTGAAACAGCACGCGTGAAAACACGTGATGTGCTATAACAGAGCGCAAATACCCGCGGGCTGCACTTGCACAGGCCACGTGTATGTATGAATTCTAATACAAAACTAAACACAGGCAGCCCAGACCTGGAAGAGGCCTCTGGTACTGACAACCAGGGTCCCTTGAAGGCTTGGATGCTTCTTCTTTAACAGAAAAGAAAAATAATTGCAAAAATAACAAACGCAATAAAGCAGACTGAGACAAGACTGTGAACTAGCAAGACTCAGACAAGATTCAGAAAGCCCCCTGAGAATGTATAATTCTGATAGGGAAGAGGGAGACTGCCTCTTAAGCTCTATGACTCCTACACGCTACTGAAACCTCTACGACTAGCGTTCAAACACGTGTTGTAGAAGGTTAGGGTGTGGGTTACATGCGTGCAGGCCTTCTGCAGACCGCGTGTACCTCTGTGTGTCCCGATAATTATCGTCAAGCAACAGTCAAGGAAAAACTGGTATAAGGAACTAGGTTACCTGCTAGCTCTGACCTAACAAAAAACAGAAAAACAAATAAATAGAAAATCTAATCCTTTAGACTACCCAAAAACCTCAACTAAATCCGGAAACCCTAAGAGTATCTTCCCCAGTGGAGTTGCCAATTCTGTTGTTGGGAAATAATACCCTACGGACTAGCAAACTAGGGTCTGATTTGCATGCAAATTTTGACCTTAAAGAAATGACCTTTTAACCCACCACCCAAAACTTAAACCCCTCTTTCAAGACGCATGCATGGAAAGGAACTACTAACCTTTTTACTGATTTTTGGTGTAGATCCTCCGTTGCGCTTTGCCTGCTTACTTGCGCTGCTCCTTCCAAAGTTCACCTGCAATCAAGACAAAACACTACGCATGCATGCTATTTTTCTACTTGAGGGTTAGAAATTAAGTGTAAATTGCACAAATCATAAATAACTCATGCATTGGGATGGGAAAAGTATTCTTTTATTATTTTCAAAATGAATCAACTTACAATCAAAGTCGAGACCGGCCACCGCTCCTTGATCCTGATCCTGGGCTCCTCCTCTTCTTTGTCCTCCAACTGCTTTGCGTTAATTCTCCTTGGGCTTGAGGAAAGGATAAAGGGTTGGGACAAATGGATTTGGAAAATGGGCAGAGTTTCTTCGCTATAATTTTCCCTCCTCCAAATGGTATCCCTATCCCTTCTTTTATAGGCTAGAAGGAGCTAGGGTTTTGGACGAACTCTCGGCCATGCATGGCCGGGAGTTTCAGTTAACTGACCCATAGCTTTTTTTCCCATCGGAAACTTTCCTATTTTTGTGCTTTTGTTAGGTAAACGCGGGCTGTAATAGGCCTGCCAGCGTTCACCCGCGTGTAGTAGTGGGTTAGGGCACGTGTACCTTTTCCCAAGAGGATTTTTAAAGAGGTTTCTCAGCAGATGTTTTGGCAATGAAGGGAAATGAGTTGGCCTGATGCTAGGTAAGCATGTATGGTGCAATTTAGGGTTATAACACCTGCTCATTCATTATAGTCCTGGTCGGTACGTCCACATGATCCAACGCCCATCGGACCATGTCATAATAAGGAAGCAACCATGGTCGGGCTGCTACTCTGTGCATTTCAGATTGGATGACTATTTTGTACTTGGTGTTTAGATCATCTTTTTCATTGTCGTCGGAGTCGTCTGAATAATCCACCAATTCTAATTGCAGAATGTCTGAAACAAATGACCAGTTAGGGACCGATTCGACACTACGGGGTGAAGTATCGGAGACATTATCTGATCCATGGCTGAAGCTGGCATTTTAGCTCTTCTGCGATAGAACTGCGTATACATATAGAAGTAAGTTCACTCAGAAGTGATGAGCTCTGTGTGCTATGACAATGTATTTGTTACAATGAACTATATCTCTTACATATATTTGAAAAACTCGGTACCTTTCAAAAACCAACCTGTCAATTCAAAATTAGAAATAAATTTATGCCGTAAAAATCCGATCTTACACATAGATTTACCCTATTTCCCCATTAATGCCATAAATTTTGGCGGTTTAAAAGTCAGTTGGCGTATGGAGTGAAAAGGCTTCTTAGAGAATCATGCAAGCATCAAAACGCAGGATAAGTCTTGATTTAACTTAATTAATCCAAATCTTGCCATGTTAATCAATTTCTCGCTATTCGTTATATCGTGAATTTTCTGTTAACATTTTGAGTTTCCAACTCCCGAGACCGCGAGAACTGATTTTGGTTTAATTAAAGGTAATCACGATTTGGGGCTTGATTTATTTTATAATCATTTTATTCGCCATATCGCAACTCAGAACTTCAAGGATCAGTTTCTAGGGGATTTATATGCCGAGTTGCGAAACCGCGAGATCGTGATAACAAGGTTTAATTAAGGGGAAGATAATCTTGGATCAAGTGATTAATTAATCATGTTATAATTACATCGTGACTTCGTGGGTCGGGGTTCAGAAGCTGTAACTTTTGAAAAAGATAGTGTCGAGTAACGAAATTCCGAGAACAAATTTTACCACAGTTAGCTTTTTGCCTTTAATCCTTGACCTGGGCTATCAAGACAAGACCTCGTGTCCTCGGCCCTCGGGGCTGTAAAAGTAAAAAAATTGGTTTGGTGAACGCCGAGGTGCGAAACCCCGATGACGTCTAATCATGAGTTGAAAGATTTTACCCTGGTTACCGTTTTGAGTGAAAATTTTAAACGACCTCGCCATTTCATGACTCGGGACTTGTGAATTCATGAATTATAGTATCCAATCTGCGAGATTCTAAAGTAGAGAAAAAAGAGGAAACACTCTTACGAAATGCAGGACTTGCTTCTAGAGTAGAAAAACTATAGTTGCTTGCGTGATCAAGCTCTTAGAGATCATCGATCTCTCGGAGGGAAAAAGAAAACCATCTTTAGATTTCAAGCATCGAAATGAAAATTGTGATGGGTTAAAAACAAAGGCGGCTCCAACATAGGCTCCAACTAGGGATCTCGCCTTCCTGTGAGGCGGGAAGAACAGTAGACCACATGCCAATATTGGGTAAATGGAGTTGAAAACTCAATTAGGCGGAAAGTTTCGAGGAAAGAGGATCTAAAGGGGGAAAAGACTCTGTTCTTTACCTTGAGAATTTTTTTGAAAATCAAATACTCTTTTCAAACACAGCTGTAGTCCATTTCACAATCTTTCCTTTCCCACTACTAACTTTAGGTATGTTTTAAGACAGTCGAAACAACCCTAGGAGACCCAACAGATCTTGTGGCTCTCAGCTTGCATCAAAAGAATGAGATTATATGTTTTTAAATCGAGAAGTATCGTCTGAATTTGGGATGAGGATCAGGTTTTTAGGAAACATTGATTACCAGAGTAGAGTGATATTCATGTATAACAGCCTTACAAACATCTCAGACATTGCTTCACTGCCAGCGAGCCTGTTCAGTACCCCAGTGAAGTTATCTGGCCCCTTTTACTGAATTTCCTTTCACCACTTAGGAATATATTTATGCATTTAAATGTTGAGACGAGGGAAATCATTTCTGAATTTCCTTTCATCGTCTTTTGGACTAGGTGGGGGCAATCATTTCTGAATTTCCTTTCACCACCTGTCTTATAATTCACTTTTTGAGCGCGAAGATGGGGGCAATCAGTTTGTATCAGGGCTGATATCTATGTAATATTAGTACTTACTTTGGTTACTCGGTACCAACCTTCCCTTAACCTTCACAACATCTTCGTTCTTAGGGACAAAAAGGAAAATAACTTTTTAAGGACATCCTATTTGAGCAAGCTTTAATCCTCCGATACCGTTGGAAAACCTAGGAAAGTTAGGATCGCTCTAAACGTACCTTCGCTTAGCAGGAGATCAAGTAGTTGTGAAGACCCGCTTTCCTATCAAAATCTGTTTCGAAACTCACGAGGTTTAAAATGAAAAAATTTTATTCCTTCATAATGGCTCAGGAAGATGGTGACTTGCTTAAAGTTAAACCCGAAGATAGACATGATACAAGGTAGCGATTCGTTTACTGAAAATACAGAAGGTCAAAACAGATCGAGACTGACTCTTGTAGATATCTTTGGGGACAGTTCATTTTGACTGACCGTTTTTAGATTTAGTGTATCAATAAAAAATTATCAAGCCAAGAAACAGTCATGTTATCTAACCTCTTAGCCTATATTGTACTTTGAATGACGCTACCTTGGTTTCTTTTAACAGTCTTTCATAACATATGTTTTTGAGAAAGTTCATTTTTACCTTTTCATTTCAATTTCTTTGCGCAATATGAAACTATTTTAGGTATCACCTGTTCTATGCCGATCCATTTCTGACACCAACCTGTAAATTACTTTTCCTGCTAGTTTTAGTATAGAACTGGGCTCTTGCAAAAGCAAATACGAGTCTTATTGGAAATGTGTCGAGAGTTTATGAACAAAAACCGAGAATCAAAAGCAAATGTTTAAATGAAAATATATGTATGTACAAAACACATATAATGAAATTTTTTTATTTACGATATTTTTTTTTTTTTTACGGCGACTGTTACGTCATGTAATGATTTAGATACCGCCTGTTGACAGGGGCGTTGAGTACTTATCCGTCTATATTTTCCAGAAGGAAGGAGTTTTTCCCTTCTAGATCCGAGACCCTGAATGGTCCATACCAGAGGTGGTCAAATTTACCATGCTTCGCGGCTTCCTCTTTTCTTGCATCCCATCTTAGCACTAAGTCACCTGGAAGGAATTCCCTGTCCTTTGCCTTAAGATTGAACAATGCTTTCATATCATCTTGGTACTTCTGCATATTTTCATCAACTTCAACTCTATGTTGTTGAACCTCAATCAGCTGGTTAATTCTCCTGGTTACATGATTGGGTTCTTCGTTTTGATCCTGCCATAACTTCATCACTGGCAGCGCTAGGTTTATAGGTAGGACCGCATCTGTCCCATAGACCATTTGAAACGACGAAATGTCGATATACCTTTTAGTGCTGATGTGGTTCGCCCATAATGCGTATTTCAAGTGCACATGCCAAGACCTTTTATTTCCATCCAGTACTTTCTTGATTATGTTCACCAGGCTCTTGTTAGATGATTCGGCCAATCCGTTCCCCTGGGGGTAATATGTAGTGGAATGGCCGAGAACGATATTATACTTCTGACAGAAGTTGATCATAGACATAGATTTAAAGGCCTGGGCATTGTTGGTAACTATCTTTCGGGGACAACCGAATCTTGACAAAATATTGTCTTCCAAGAAATCGATCACCACCGAGTCTGTTTCCCTTTTGGTTGGAATGGCTTCCACCCACTTAGTAAAATAATCTTTAGCTGTTAAGATCCACTTATGTTGAGCACTGGAATGGGGATTAATCTCCCCTATAAAGTCTAGACCCCATTGTTTAAATGGAGCTTCAGCTTTGACTGGAACGAGTGGCAGTGCAGGGAGTTTTTGTTTACCAGCAAATATTTGACAAGGGTTGCAGGCACGCACTTTGGCATTGACGTCCGAAAAGAGTTTCGGCCAGTAATATCCCACCCTCAAGATTTGGTAGGCTGTATCTCTCCATGCGTAATGCCCCCCACAGACTCCCTTATGAAATTCATCTATAACCCATTAGGTTTCTGATTCTACTAAACAGACTAGCAGGAACCCGAGCGGATCCTTCCAATATAGCTGGCTTTTGGATATACAATATTTAACTGCATGGAGTTTTAAGGTTCTGCATTTAGACGGTGATAGTTCATCTGGGCATTTTAGGTTTAGCAAGAAAAACACTATGTCTATGTACCAGCCAGATGATAAGAACTTCTCTTCGATCTAGTTTGGACTTGTTTCTTCATCCAACTCATTTAGGTTTGTGCCTTCGTCACTTCCCTGCAGGCAATTGATATCGAGAGCCCTAAGATTAGATTCAGCTAAGAGTTTGGCTAGGCCTTTCCATTTTATCAATTTGGTCGGTTTGACTTCCAAATTGAATTCTTGGATTTTCGCAAGCCATCGCCCTCTTCTTCCATCACTGTCTGGTTGTACCAATATATCTTTCACAGAACTGGTAGGCACGTACGTGATCATTTTTTAATGTAGTACATAAGTTCTGAACGCCTTTAGCGCTTTTACCATCGCGTACGCTTGTTTTTCTATTATGTCATATTTTATTTCTGCGTCCCTCAGGCTCTTGCTAAAAAACGCGATCGATCGTTCAAATCCTTCATCATCCTTTTGTAGGAGCACCGCAGCGATAGTATGTTCAGAGGCAAACGAGAAGATAATAAAATCTTTCAGATAATTCAGACTTGCTAACACAGGTGCCTCGCTTATTACTTTTTTAATATGCACGAACGATGCTCTGGCCTCAGTTGTCCAATTTACTCCGCTATCCTTCTTCAACATCCCTATGATCAATTTGACAATCTCAGCGAAATTGGGGATAAACCTTCGTAAAAAAATTATAGTTCCTAAGAAAGATTGAATCTCTTTTACATTTCTTGGAATATTTATAGTATGTATTGCTTCAATCCTCTTAGGATCAATCCTGATCCCGTCTCTAGATACAATATGGCCCAGAAGCTTACCTTCTCGCATAGCGAAATGTGATTTCTTTGGGTTCAGAGATAAACCAAACCTGTAGCAATTTTCGAAAGTTTGTTTCAGATGGACCAAGTGCTCTTCATCGGTTTTATAAAAAACCGTCAAATCGTCGAGGTAAATGACTACGAACTTGTCTCTTTCTCCTACAAAAGCGATGTCCATAGCGCGCTGAAATGTAGCCCCTGCATTCATCAAACCAGAAGGAATTTTTTCATACATAAAGGTACCCCATGGCGTGGTGAAAGCAGTCTTTTCCCTGTCTTATTCTTTCATGGCGACTTGGTTATAACCAGAGAACCCATCTATCATAGACATTCGGTTTGATGCGACTACTTTTTCTAGTACATGGTCCATCTTGGGCAGCGGGTAATTATCTTTGAGGGACGACTTGTTTAAGTTTCGGAAATCCACACACAGTCTGATTTCCCCGTTCTTCTTCCTGAATGGGACTAGGTTAGCTACCCAGTCTGAGTATCTCAGAGGTACGATTATTTTCGCATCCAAGAGTTTTTTAACTTCTTTTTCTATCACAGGTAACAGAATGGGGTTAATTTGTCTAATATTTTTCCTAAACAGTTTGACCCCAGGCTTCAAGGGTATCCTGTGATCGATAATGGAAGTGTCATACATTTTCAATTCATCATAGGACCAGGCAAAAACATCTTTATATTTTCTGAGCAGGTCTTTGTAATTGACTTTCGCTTTGGGAGGGAGGAACTTGGATATTTTTACTACCTGAGATTCTTCTTCAGTTCCTATATTACAGTCCTCCACTTCTTCTGGTTGGGGATGCAAAGTGGATTTTACAGGTACATCGTTCTGATCAAAAAGCCTTTCCAGCGGAATCAATCCTTTCAGAATCTGATTGCTTTTAAGGACCAGCATACGATGATCCGCAATTTTTTCTCGGAAGGTTTCAGGGTCTTCCCCTTCTTGCATGATCCACATTGAGTCATTTTGATTTTCTTGGTCAGCATGAGTTTCAGAGAATTTGCCTACTGCTGCAAGGAATTTCTTAATTTGTTGTTCATCTTCAAATACTTGCCAGTGTCTGATATTGTCTGGTATGGAGGGTTTTTATCTGATCTCAATGTGATACTTCAGTTTGAAGTTCGTGGGGGGAGAGAAGGTTGAAGCTGCCTTTGCCAATGCATCAGCATGTATATTCTCTGCGCGAGGGAAAAAATGGATATTCACGGATGAGAAAAAAAATTCCATGAGATCCCAAGAACAATTTCTATACGCTCTTAGTCTGGGATGCCTGGCTAGGTACTGACGGTTTACTTGTTTGACTATTAATTATGCATCACCATATACCTCTAAGTTTATTATATTTAGCTTTTTGGCAGCCTCTAATCCTAAGATCAATGCTTCATATTCGCATACGTTATTAGTGTAATCTATGTCCCACTGCAAACGGTAAGAGAAAGGAACAATGAACTTACCTTCAGGCGCCACTAAAAGCACTCCAGCACCTGCCCCTTCAGAAGATAAAGCACCGTCAAAATACATTTTCCAGACACCAGTACTACACAGATCTTATGTCATGAGGTTTGACTCTTCTTTCTTTGTATCGATTTCCTCTAGGCAACCATCCAAACCATCATCAAAAGACAAGATGCAATTTCCCAGATCTTGGTCTGCAATGTAGATAGGGAAGTTGTGTGGGTTTTGAGGGTCACTGACCGTATATGCTAATCTTGTTTCTTTGTATAAACGAGTGAACTGACCATCGAACACAGGGATTGTGGCATGAGTCATGTCTAACTGAAGAGAACCCCCCAACTTGGCTCCCCATGATCTAGATAACAGCATGCCATACTTAGGGGGAATATCTGCGATAACCACATCCATCAGGATACTCTTAACCGGGACCTGCGCCAGGGTAACTACCAAATCGTTTATCATCCCCATGCATTTAACCTTCCTCAAATCAAAAGAGTACAGATTTACATAAGTTCTTTTGATCTGGAGACCCAGATTCTCCATTATAATCTTGGGCATAACATTATGGGAGGCTCCGGAGTCTAACATACAATTATGCAGCAACTGATCATATACATTCAGAGTGATATAAAAGGGAGAGATGTTGTCTTTGGACCCTTCAAAATGGGGACCAAAAGTGATGTTAGGTCTGTCATCTTCCAATTTTATGACATCGGACTGGCTTTCTAGTTCAGAGACACCTATCATTTTGGTAATTTGTTTGCGATAAACGGGGTTTTTCGCTAATTCCACCAAAGGGATTGGTATCTTAATTTTGTTTAACTCATTTTCAAAACTGAAAGATTCGCTCACCTTGTCTGTTTCTCCAGTTGAGACTTCCGAATTCTTCCTTTCTGACTTATTTGTCTGGACAGCTTTATCATTCATGGTCCTAGTTGAAGATGTAGCTTTATTTACGGGTTCGGTTTCCTGTGTTTGAGTTCCAACTTTTTCCACCTCAGACTCTTGAGTGCTTACTCTTCTAGTTTTGTTGTTAGGTAATGGGGTCTCGTCCAAAGGAGGCTCATAATCTTGGCCTCTTTGAAGGATTTTCTTGGGTTGAGTCGTGGAGGTGGGCTTATTTTTAGATCTTAGATTGTACTTTGGTTGAAAATCAGTCATCATTATCTCAGTTTCTGATTGAGATTCACAGATCTCGGTGTGATCATCCTCCTCACTCTCATTTGACGGCTTCAGCGTATTCAGAGACTTTTCATAGTCTTCGCGAGTTAGATATGGTTGACTACAGTCATCACCGAAGTTCATGACATCATTATTTGAATCCTCAAAGTCTTGAAAATCGTTAGCCGCTATAAAATTTTCATTCTTCAAGGGAGCTTGTATTTTTTGATCTTCCTTTTTTATTTGTCTTTGTTGATTAGGAGGGTTTTGATTTCTCTTGAAATATTTTTTGGGATAAGACTCAGCCTTGGCCTGTTCGAGTTCCATTCGGGCTATTTTATTTGACAAATCTTTAATCACTCTAGCCATATCGTCCACCCTATCGTCTGAGGATCTATTGGACCCTGAAGGGCCAGCTTGTTCTCTGAAGCGCTTGGTCTCTCAATTTCCAGTCTCTACTCTAGCCTTAAGTTTACCCGAAGCCATCATATTAGATTCTATCTCTACCGCATCATCCTACATACAGTTTAAGGTGGCTCCCCTTCGCTCTCGCAGAAGTAGTGCGAAATATGGCTCGAAAGCTCCGGTGAAAGTCACTTTTCCCGCGGGTTGAGATGGTTTGACTTCAGCTGGGATTTTATTGTACAGTTTGTTGAATCTCTGCATGAATTCCATGACTGTTTCTGAGTTCTTTTTCTTCAAAGACCCAAATTCGGTTAGATAATAGAGATGGTCTTTTTTCTCTCCCCATTGTCTAAGGAAAGCACCTTCCAAAGCGTCATATGACAGGATAGAGGCTGCGGGTAGGCTCCAAAACCAAGTTCGGACCTGACCTTCAAAAGCTTGGACAAGGAGTCTCGAATATACATCCTCGTGCTCGATACCGAAGATATCTGTGAATTGGTCGAAGAAATTAATATGTTCAGCAGCGGTCAGATCTCCCTCCCCGGTGAATTTCGATAAATTTTTTATGTAATTTTCTGGAAGATCGTGTAGGGGGACGGGCAATACTAATGGGGCGTATCTAGCTGCGAATTTCGTGAAAACTATGGGAGGGGGGCAGGCCCTTGACCTCCACCTCCTCCTAGAGGGACACCTCCACCTCCTCCTAGAGGGACTCCTCCCCCTCCTCCTCCGATAAACCCTCCGCCTCCTCCTATAAACCCTCCACCTCCTCCTCCGACAGCTGCCATCGTTGTTTGTGGGGAGTTATACAGGGGGTTTTGGAAAATTAAAAGGAAATATTTATTTTCTTCGTGAAGAGGAAAGTATGGTGAGGGAAGATAAGGAACGCGAGGACTGAGCGAAGTTGAGGGTTCAGAAGGACTCTCAGCCTTCAGTGATGGGATTTCAAGTTGGTAAACTGCAACGGTTGGCTTAAAAGAGCCTCTCACCTTTAGAATTTTTTTGGGATCGGTAACGGGCGTAATCTGCTCACCATCCAGGTTTTGTCTGGTATTCCTTTGACCGAATGCCAGCTTATTTCTTCGTGGGGTCACCAAGTGAATGATAAAAATCCTTAAAGGGTGGGTACCCTTTGTTCACTATCAAAGGGTAACACTTTCAACGAAAAACAATTGTCGTTTTCCCAGGGAAAAAGATTTTGTAACTTCGGTCCCCGACAACGGCGCCAGAAAGATGTTGTTCCTGAGTCTATACTTAAGGCTTAAAAGTACAGTGTCAAGGCATCCGAAAGTGGTTAAAATATGGAGAAGGGAAAAATGTCACCTTCGAAGAAGGAAACTAAGGAAGATTTCTTCGTTGGCGTTGTCTGGCTTCCAATTGTTCCTGGATAGTTACGTCTCGTTCAATGGTTGCCCATGATCATTCGAGTTCTGCCCGGTTAGTTGATTTTTTAAGAATAATGTCGAAGAGGTTTAAGGCGATGTGTGTTTGATTCAATAGTCTGGGTTCAACGTTAGGTTGAGTTGGTACAGGCATTGTCATGGGGGAACAATGAGGGTAGGAAAGACTTTAAGAAAGGTTAAGTGATGTCTCAGTTTGGTCTTATAAAAGAGATCTTACGGTTGCACAAATAAAATATGGATGCAAATCCAAGGCTCGTTCCCATAACTGTATTATATTTTAATAAAAGGTGTGGGATGGGAGAAGAACATTGAGCCATTTACAGTGTAAGGTTCCTACCAAGGGAAAATCTCACGACATAAATGGGAGAGGAAAATATGTAAGAAAATAACCAATGTAACAAAGAATATATGTAGAATTCTGAAAATGCAGATTGGTCTTACACCGATGATAGCTTGTGCAGAGGAAAGACAATAAACAATTACAGAAAACCAAAATTCATTCGTTATAGTAGTGGTCGTACTAAATTATAATGAATCACATCAATCATGAATATGAATTGAAATGGAAAAATGAGAAACAAGGAAGCAAACTTGTAATACAGTAGTGACGGAATTGAGAATCTCCATATCTGCTTGTATTAACTCTCACTGTAAAACTCTATTACAAATGACACAAAAGGGTCCAGCCTTGTTTATTAGTTTATGGGATATATTTATACAATTTTTACAAAACAAATAGAATCTCAATAGTCGCAAAATTTCGGTTATGACCGAGAAGAGAGCAATCGCTCCATTTTGCCTATTATGTCTTCACTTGGTGCCAGGTGTTTGTTGTCGCACGGACTCGATGCAGGCGATACATATTTCCACTAGCTGGGATATGAGTCGTGATGGTTCTGCTTGACAGCTGGACTCGACGAAGTAACATTCGCGGGTTAACTGCTGCAACTTGCCTTCCATTTGTGAGTCAATGATGTCAAGGGCACTTAGTTGTGCGCTGGGATTGATCATGTACTTATCAACTTGGACTATGTCCACCATATTCATCTGAGAGATATCAATTGAATCTCTTTCTTCCTTATCTTTCAGATCAAGTGAGATCTGTTCCACATTCATTTGTGTCAACACTTCGGCATTGCCTCCGCTATCAATGCCCAACAGCTCGCCGTCTATAGAATTAAAATCTTCTTCGAGGGAGTTCTTTACCTTTTGGGCTTGCTCCTTGCCCAAGGCGATGTTGTGCTCCCAATCCTTCAACATAATATTCCCTCGGGTTTGCTCTGAAATGGTGAACCTGGCAGTACCCGCCGAAACTCGGTTGTTTGTGGCTTTTACCGCCCCCTGGAAGGCGACCCAAGCCACTCCTGCATCCCTTTCTCTGGTCGATAGGTTCTCAGAAACCTGATTTATCAACAGACAATTTTCCCGGATCGCTCCCACCTTGGCGAGAAAAATCTGTTGTGCCGAAGAGATTATGCTCCGAATCTCAATAGCTTGGGATTTAAATATCCCGATGTCTATCATTCTGCTCTCGGCGATATCTACCCGAGCCTGCAGCTGTTCGATCAAACTCCTCTGTTGGCTCGCCTGTGTTCGACCATCTCGAACCCCCAACTGTGCTTGCTCGAGCTTAGCCTTGAGAACCTCTATTTCATTTTTGTCGGCCACTCTGGCCTGTTCTATTTCCACGCTTTCCTGACCTTTAGCATTCTCAGCAGTTGTGGACAATCTGGCTTCAAGAGTCCTGATTAGGCGATTCTTTCTTTTAAGTTGGTTCTTCAAAAGTCTGACCAAGAATTGATTTACCAAGGAATACGCTCCTAGCGTCGCTGTGATTTCAGTGGCGAATTGCTCGTTCTTCTTATCTTTTCCATCTGTCATAACTTTGTACTTTTTGGCAGTCGACTCTCCTTCCTGGTAGAATTCTCTTTTTACTACTACTTTTCTCTTTTTATCAAAGAAAAACTCATTCGGAGGGAGTTCTTCTGCTCTTATGGGCCTCAGCTCCTCATTGAATATCCATCCTTCTTCTATATTTCCCTACGTCGACTGCAAAGGGGTGACAGATGTGATGGGTGCTCCAATCTATTTTGCTGATTTTCCTGGGGTGTCGACCGGGTCCTGTTTCTTTGGTGGTTCTGGGGTCTTTATCTCGGTCTTCGGATTCTGTTTCTTTGGTGGATTCGGAGTCTTTGCCTCTGCTTCAGGATTCTTTGTTTGTTCCTCCTTGTCCTGGTGTTTTCCCTGGTTAGGAGTTGCGTCTTTATAACCTTCAGCATCCTTTTGTTTCGTTTCCAAAATACCGAGACCCTCACCGCGCAGTACAGCGGGGAGATAGCTACGTCGGTG
The DNA here is from genome assembly GCA_009831015.1 of Picea engelmannii. Taxonomy (NCBI): domain Eukaryota; kingdom Viridiplantae; phylum Streptophyta; class Pinopsida; order Pinales; family Pinaceae; genus Picea; species Picea engelmannii. The sequence continues at coordinate 316,832 of ML787545.1, read as the reverse complement.
TCCCTGGAATTTCAATACCTCGGCTCTATCCTCGGGCGCCAAATATTGAACCCAGGCTAGAACTTCCTCATAGGACCTCGCTCCTCGGAAAACATCATCCGGGGGTGAATTCTCAGGATCAAATCTTTTTAGCCCGCAATTTGCCAAATGATTTCTCACGACCCTCTGTGGATCGTGCTTCTTGTATTCGATGGAGACCAAATTTAGGTCTTCTAGGGCAGCGGCCTCTCCTTTGGCATGCCCGAAATATAATAAAGAATATTAATTTAAATGAATGGGAAAAGACGGCCACACCTTCTTCGAATACCCTTTGAGCTCTTTACTTACACCGCCAATTACTATCTGTCGGGCGACCTCGCGACAAGCCAGCTTGTCAGGAATGAACAATGGCAGCGCATGCGGGGGGACAGAGGCCCCAAAAAATATGAGGTATGAAAACTCCGCCTTTACGTACCAATCTGATATGCTGCTCAGATTTGTCGCAATGTTGTCCGAGATACGAGGTGGTGGGTGACCAAAAATGGTGATATGCAGGGGCACCATCACCCAGTTAAAAATTTCATATGTGAACTTTTCTGCTTTATTTTCCCATAGCTTTCCATGGTATACATGTATGAGTTTATCTTTGACCGGAGTCCAACCCCATCTCATTAATGGAAATGGTGTCATAGAACAGATTGCGTCCATGATGTATGCGGACATGAAGAACGATGACACCTTCCCACTCTCCTTCTGCTCCCGATACTCTGTGACCCGATTTGCCAAGCTATCTGAAAGAATCCTTGCCCAGTTAAAAGAGAAACCTTCTGCGACCCGAAACATTAGAGGCACCCACGCTAGGTAAAAATGTGACGTGTCCTCTCTCCCGTATAAACGGCATGTCATCATGGCCACATATTTATACCGTGGTTCCAACGAAGCGATTGAAAAAAAACCTTGGTCATTATCTCTGAACTTCACGGTGCGCGAAACCCAATCCTTTATCAAACAGGACAAGGTTTTATCATACTGATTCCACTCCTTCTCCTTTAATTCCTCCAGGAACTCAGCGCCATACATGTATTCGGACGTCGCAGGTAGCTTATACATGGTTTGCAGATGCTCAGGTCTAAAAGTCCCTATAGTGACTCCCTGCTCATTCATGATAGTCCTGGTCGGTACGTCCACATGATCCAACGCCCATCAGACCATGACATAATAAGGAATCAACCGTGGTCGGGCTGCTACTCTGTGCATTTCGGATTGGATGACTATTTTGTACTTGGTGTTTAGATCATCTTTTTCATTGTCGTCGGAGTCGTCTGAATAATCCACCAATTCTAATTGCAGAATGTCTGAAACAAATGACCAGTTAGGGAACGAGTCGACACTACGGGGAGAAGTATCGGAGACATTATTTGAGCCTTGTCCCACGACCTCAACATTCACCTTTGCTTCTTTCCGCGGAGCCATGGCTGAAGCTGGCGTTTTAGCTCTTCTGCGATAGAACTGCATATACATACAGAAGTAAGTTCACTCAGAAGTGATGAGCTCTGCGTGCTATGACAATGCATTTGTTACAATGAACTGCAGCTCTTACATATATTTGAAAAACTCGGTACCTTTCAAAAACCAACCTGTCAATTCAAAATTAGAAATAAATTTATGTTGTAAAAATCCGATCTTACACATAGATTTACCCTATTTCCCCATTAATTCCATAAATTTTGGCGGTTTAAAAGTCAGTTGGCGTATGGAGTGAAAAGGCTTCTTAGAGAATCGTGCAAGCATTGAAACACAGGATAAGTCTTGATTTAACTTAATTAATCCAAATCTTGCCATGTTAATCAATTTCTCGCTATTCGTTATATCGTGAATTTTTTGTTAACATTTTTAGTTTCCAACTCCCGAGACCGCGAGGAGCGATTTTGGTTTAATTAAAGGTAATCACGATTTGGGGTTTGATTTATTTTATAATCATTTTATTCGCCATATCACAACTCGGAACTTCGAGGATCAATTTCTAGGGGATTTATATGTCGAGTTGCGAAACTGCGAGATGGCGATAACAAGGTTTAATTAAAGGGAAGATAATCTTGGATTAAGTGATTAATTAATCATGTTATAATTACATCGTGACTTCGTGGGTCGGGGTTCAGAAGCTGTAACTTTTGAAAAAGATAGTGTCGAGTGACGAAATGCCGAGAACAACTTTTACCATGGTTAGTTTTTTTCCTTTAATCCTTGACCTGGGTTATCAAGACAAGACCTCGTGTCCTCGGCCCTCGGGGTTGTAAAAGTAAAAAATTTGGTTTGGCGAATGCCGAGGCGCAAAACCCCGATGACGTCTAATCATGAGTTGAAATATTTTACCCTGGTTACCGTTTTCAGTGAAAATTTTAAACGACCTCGCCATTTTGTGACTCGGGACTTGTGAATTCATGAATTATAGTATCCGATCTGCGAGATTCCGAAGTAGAGAAAAAAGAGGAAACACTCTTACGAAATGCAGGACTTGCTTCAAGAGTAGAAAAATTATAGTTGCTTGCGTGATCAAGCTCTTAGAGATCATCGATCTCTCGGAGGGAAAAAGAAAACCATCTTTAGATTTCAAGCATCGAAATGAAAATTGTGACGGGTTAAAAACAAAGGCGGCTCCAACACATATCAGCCTATACCAAACCATGCATCAACTATTCACCAATACCTGTACCAAAATGTGCATCAACTATGCACCAACACCTGTACCAAACCATGCATTAACCATGCACCAAAACCTGTACCAAAATGTGCATCACCAATGCAGCAAAACCTATACCAAATTGTGCCTCAACAATGCACCAATACCTGTACGATACCATGTATCAACCATGTACCATCTCATGCATCAAACATGTACCATACCATCAACCAAGCATGTACCACACCAAGTACATCAACCATGTATCGTCTCATGCATCAACCATGTATCTTCTCATGCATCAACCAAGTATCATATCATAGGATATCATTAATGAAGTGCCTCAACCATAACCAATATAGCCTCAATACCAAGATACCAATATAGCCAAGATACGCTACTAATAAATGTACCATAACATCACTAGGGTGTATCTCAACATGTACCAATATCACCAAGACATGCACCTCATACATGTACCAAGATTATGCCTCACACCATGCACCAAACATGTGCCTCAAACACATACCAATTCCTCAACAATATACCAAAGTCAACATCATCAACATGTAACCAAGATGTACTTCAAACCATGTGCCTCAAGCACGTACCGACATCCATAAACTATGTACCAAGAGATACCATCAAACATGTGCCATATCACTCATATACCATACAACAAACCATATTCCAAGAATCCAAGATGTGCCTCTAACAATGTATCATACCATCACCAAGGTGTACCATGCACAATCACTACCATGACATGCATCAAGCATGTACTATAACAACATAAGAATAAATCTCAAAACTAATACATAAGCATACCTTTGATCATGTAAACACCTTGTTGTATCATATAATAGATGAGTAAACTAACTTGGGCATCAAAAACCTAGTACAAGCATCACTTCTCAACCTTTCACAAAAAAATTCACAGATCTGTGACTTGCTCCTCTATTGCCTGCGGATATCCATGTTTTTCTCCACTACATCCTGCTTACATCCACGCTCTTCTGACTTGTAACCCATGGATAGCTCGGAAAATAGGGTTACTCATGTTGGAGTTACTTCACACACACCTAGGATTTATTTTTCCTAAGGTTATTCCTTTTTTATTAGTCATAATTAGTCATTATCCAGTCTCCTATATTTTAGGGGAGAATATTCCACCTGGAGAATATTCTCTTTTAGTTGACACTTCAGTTTG
>ML787545.1:283810-311641 GCA_009831015.1 Picea engelmannii | reverse complement strand
TAGTGATGTTCAGGGGGTGTGTTGGAGTTACTTCACACACACCTAGGATTTATTTTTCCTAAGGTTATTCCTTTTTTATTAGTCATAATTAGTCATTATCCAGTCTCCTATATTTTAGGGGAGAATATTCCACCTGGAGAATACTCTCTTTCAGTTGACACTTCAGTTTGACTAGTTGAGATGAGTTTAGATGTTGCATTGGTTTTATCACCATGCAACATTGGGATCATCACCAACTCACTAATCTTTGTTCAGTCAGTTAACTGAAGACTAGTTGACTAGTTAACTCAGCTAGGTGGCAGTTCACTCCCGTAACTGCCTGAGAGACTAGACTAGGTGGCAGTTTACTCTTGTAACTGTTGGTGTGTGTCTAGATCCCTCTAGATCACCACTATTGCTCATTAGTTACTCATGTATCCTATATATATTGTAAATTATTCACTCTTTTGAGTGTGGAATACGATTAATGAGAATTCTTCCATTCTTTCTATCTTTCTTCTTCTTTCTTAATTTCTCTCTGCAAATGTGTGTAGTATTTTCTAGCTAGATCTATTCTATGAAGGTTCAACACATTTACAACTCACATTTTCTGCAACTCCAATACTTTCACCTTCGACCTTCCTTCACAACATCAGACTTGCTACCTCAGATTCAACTTCATATGTTTCAATAACAAGATCAACCATATCACTTATTCAATTAGAGATATTCAATAGAATGTGTGTGTGTGTGTGTGTGTGTGTGAATGTACTTATGAGAAACTCCTTGAGGTGTATTTATTATTTTTTTCTAACATATTTCCTTACTTTATTGGTTTCTTGTTACAACCAGTTAACCCTTTCAATAATGACTTGTAACCAACTAGGGGCTTCTTGACCATTCTTCGGGGCTTTCAACTTCATGACGGAATATCTCCCTAATCGTAAAGAACAACATGGCGTACCACCTATCACCAGAAAAGACATGAAGAGTATTATCAATTTATCCGTCTATGAATTTAATATATGCATTTACGTTTTCATTCATGTCCTTATTCCTTTATCAAATATGGGTTCCATAACCATTCCTCTGGGGCTTCTTGTAGACTTCTTCAAAGCTTCTTCCCATGAGGACCATACTTATGTCTACGCCACAAGGGGACAACTTTGGATACTTCTCCAAATACACCCATCACATATATTGACATCAACCACTCTTGTTGACATCAATGACAACTAACTCACCAGCAATCTCGATCACAACTTTGGGGTATCTCAAACACTCCAAGGGTTGACATCAATGAAAACCAATTGTCCAACAGAAGAAACTAATTGAAATTCAAACCAATTTGACTCCAAAGCAATGACAATATACTCTGCCATCAACAGGTATAAAAATTTGTTACAGTATTACCTCCCCAGACCAAAATCCTTATGTAAACAGGAATGAATAGTGGATTTGGACACAACAACTAGTGGAATCTAGCACATATTTCAAACATATGCATAGAAAATCGCTTGTTGGAGGCCAAGAAACGAATAATATTTGTATTTGTACCGTCGCCATGAAAATATTGGTCTCTTTGGGATTTTTTTTTTCCTTGCACTACCTTCATACGCAGTCAAAGGGATCTTCCCCTAATTCATCATCCTACCCCACATAAGGAGGTATATGCTAGGAAAATGACAAGGTTAGAAAGTAAAAAATAACTTAGAGAGTAAAAACTTTCATGATGTAGGGGCAAGGGTGATAGATGTGGGAACCATCTACACTTTTGATGGACAATATGAAATGGAGTTTGCTTAGGGGTTTGGAATTACATCCAATAATGAAGTAGAAGTTGTTGCATTTTACTAAGGTTTAATCATGCTTAAAGAGCATGGGATTAGAATTGTTGTTGTGGTTGGTGACTCTTCAATTGTTATTTGATCTTCATCTTGGTGTTCTCCTCCCCAAAATCTTGGCCTCGTTTGTCTTATCCAATGAATATCTCTAGATCTAGCCAAGAATTTGTGAAACTTGAATTCTTCCAAGTCCTAAGAAATCACAACAAAACATTGATTACCAAGTTACCAACCTTGGTGTGTGAATAAGTGAGGAGTTAACAGTGATAAATGGGGGGAGTGCATTTTACAGGCCCATCCCATGATAATGATCAATGTTAATTCAAGGGGTTTTCATGATAACAGGTGTATACCCATGCAACTTGGAATGGAAGAGGAGTTAAGGTACCCCCAACGAACTTTGCATCATGTTTCTTCCATGTTAACATTTGTGATAGTGAGGATTACGATGGAGAGGCCATATCCTACGTGTGAATTCATTTCAATGGATCGCTTGTTGGGTTTGATGCCTATATTTTCAATTCATATCTTGGTTTCGCTAATGATGTGGAGGAAAGCAAGGTAGATCGAATTTGGGAGAATAGGGTTGGGGTTCTTCCTACTCCGACACTCCATGGTATCTTGACTATAATAAACTCGATCGATCATCCCATGGTGGAAGATATGGCTTTATATCACTGTAAAAGTAATTCTTGTGTATTGTGTGAATTGGTGGATGTAAGAAGAGGAGTAAATCACTACAAGCATGAGAAGGTTGAAGCCCAATGCTATGTCATGAATTCCTCTATGAAATGGTCACAATGGCAGGATGAATTGGATCAAAAGGCTTGAATCAAGAACAATGTGCAGGATAATGTACAATGGAAATTGCCACTCAATTATTTACTCTTAGGGAGTTAAAAGGGGAGGTAACTTCCTTCATGCAAATTCATAGGTGGAATTACCTCAAGATAGAATCCAAATTGAGGTCTTTTTCTTCCAAAATTAACCAGACTATGGCCCAATTCAAAATTCACAAGGAGATCCCATTATCTCCCCCTTCCTTGGTCCCTATTTTTATTGGGGACTCTTCCTCTATTGATTTCTCTTTGGTAAAGAAAGAGGTAATGGACATCTAATACCCCTAACATTTGGAACTAGTGGTTGTTGTAGTTGAAGCTTACATTGCAAACCAACTAGATCATTTTGAAATGTTCCCGATGGAAGTTACTATGGAAATCCAGTGGAGCTAGAAGAAGATACCATTTAAGGGCCAATTATCTAAGCTTTTTTTCTCAATTTGGTCATGTTTTGTCATGTTATTTTACTACTATGTGAGTTTTTAAGGTAACAGACGTACCAAATTTTTAATATTAAATCTATATAGTCAAGCATTCAATTTTTCCATGGAAAGAAAGTCTAATTTTGATAAAAGGTTGTATCCAAGACTCTATACTTTTGTATTACAATGCTAACCACTTCAACCAATTTTTTTTCAAACACAAATTATAACTATTAGAAAAAGAAAGAAGGAAAACAAAAAAACAACAATTACTTTCATAATGTAATACCCCAGTTTTGAATCCCTAGATTAAATAATGTATTTTGTATATATGATACTTAGGATGGTGGTATGGTATGTTTAGGCTAGAGTTCCTGCAAAGTTAAAAGACGCCAGAGTGTCTTGGGAATGTAATACTTTGATCATTGAAAATAATAAAATACATCATTGGTTGGACGAAGGACAAGGATAGAGTTATATGGGGCTATGATTCCACGAAAGAGGGGGATAAAAGGGATAATACCTTATATTATATTTATATTAACCCATATTTTAATTTTAGGGGAGAGAAAAAAGTGGTTACATGAGCTTCTTGGGGAAGAGTCCATGTGGCTCTTGATTTCCAAGAAAATATATAAACCTCTCATTCAAGTTATTTTGGGGGTTTGTTAGTTCTTCCTCGTTAATTTTTGTTCATTATTTGACACTTCATTTTGGTTCTTGGGGGGGAACATGAGAATGAGTTGTAGAGGAATAAATCCATTGTTGATGGTTGTAGAAAGTTGCCAGTGTATTCCATCCATAGAGTAATGCATGTATGATTGAGAGGCATTGGAATGAATCAGAATTGATCACAGTTGTGAGTCTTGAGAGTCCCAACATGGAGATTCTTTCCCATAAGCATTGGATCCATGGAAGGAGATGGACAGCCTGAGGGATTGTGTGGCAGAGAAGGGGGTCTATGCTCTTGGGTTGTGTAGGATGGAAAGAAGAGGGTTGGTTTACTTTGGATTGTTGTGTGTGATGAAAAACTTGTGAGAGCTTGAGTGTTGACTAGTTTGGGGATCCAAGTGTCACCTTAGAACCATCCTTGTGGATTCATAGCCCTGTCTTAGGGGTGACATGTTTTTGAGACTTGGAATACTAGTGTCTATGGTTGGGTGGAACGTTCTTGGTCTGCAGCCAGTTGGTGATTGTTATCTTTAAGATAAGTGATTTCTTTGTTATATGGTTTCTTTTGTTTATATCTATAATTTCCAATGTGTATTGGTTATCATTTCTAATATTTTCATATCCAATGTATTTTCTTACTATATATGGTTGTGCATGGCACGATATATCTTTCTTTTTAAGTTAGATTGTTTCTTGGATAATGCATGTATTGTAGTTTACTCTTGTGTGTTTCTTGATCTATTAAATATTATTAGAGATCAATCTCAAGACTGGAGAGGAGTCTTGTTACTTTTGTGATCCGGCCTGTTGGCGGTTGGGTGCTTAACGGTCATTAAACAGATTCAATAAATGAGTAGAGTCACAATATTATGAATGAATTAACTATGACAAAGGTCTCCCATTAGCATGGTGTGACCCATCCCAGGACTGGGCATGTTATAATCTTTTAATAGAACCATCTTGATCATGAATTCTAAGAATCTATAGTCTTGTCTGCATGCTAGATTGGGTTGGGGATATGACAATGTGGTATCAGAGCATTCTTGGAGAGAATTCTTGGAGTAGAATTCCCCAGCCTAGTGGTTAGTGACATGACATATTGGTATTAGAGTGTTCTTGGAGTAGTGTGCCTCAACCTGGTGGTTGGGGACGTGACTGATCGGTATCATAGATGTAGGTTGCAACGTCGGGACTTAAGGGCCTACTACAGAATTTTCTTGAATGAAATATTTTATCTAGTGAATTGAACAATATCAAGGAGTAGAGAATACCCATATCCATGGAGGATTCTCTAAGTGCAAAGATGACTGTGCGTCGTTAATTTTTTTTAAAGAAGGTCTTGACTGCTCATACCGACATGAATGGTGTGTGTATGTGTGTGTGTGTGTGTGTGTGTGTGTGTGTGTGTGTGTGTGTGTGTGTGTGTGTACCACATTCATAAGGGAAATTGGATACCAAGAATTTATAAAGAAAATGTGAAGTTATGTATTTTAAATGAAATCGTGCAGGTATGGAACCCGCGTATGGGAATGAAATGTTTTGAGAAAGAACCATGGATCTAGAGACGGTTGAATCTTAACCATTGATCTCAGGAGATCAAAGGTTAAGATCAAAATATCAAGGCCCGATGCCCGATGAGCCAGCTCATCCATGTCAGCATCATTGTAGAAACCTCATCAGCACCATGTGTAATTTCATATAAATGCCACATCAATAGAAGCCTGCGTGGAGGACACCTTGATTGCAATCATTGCATGAGAAGATATGGGAATCGACTAAGTATTGAGATGTCACGGAGGTGGAAGAACAACGAATAATTGGGGGTATAGGAAGAAATATGGTAGCCCCGCAAACCCATGGCAATATATTAAAATTGGTTAAGTCCCAAGACATCATGGAGGTGATAAGCGTGGCATAGAATCCAAGTTACATGAATAAGGGTTGTATACCCGTGACCCATGAAGCCACAATAAGATATGGAAAATCGGCTAAGTCCTAATATGTCGTGGAGGTGAAGAACATGATGGAGAATCGTGGTATGGGAAGAAGTGAGGTAGCCCTGTAGACCTGGGAAAAAATATTGAAAATCGACCAAGTGTAAAAGATGTCACGGAGCGCAGTGAAATCTTGAAAAATGGTTATGTATCACGAATTAGACAAAGACTTAGGCCCACGGTTAGGTCTATAAAATGAATAAGTATGGAGATTCAATAGGACGACCAGGAGGTCACCACATTTCATAGATCCAACAACCATAAGGTTTCCACATGTCACATATCGAACGGCCTAGAGGACGAGAGATTCGACGACTCGGGATGTCTCGTAGACTCACGATGGAATACTTAGAAAGTTTTTAGTGTAAGTGAAAAGTGAGTGTGGTGGAACATAGGGGTGCATTATGGAGGTCGTGTAAGGATAAATAAAAGAACCTCAGACCCATGAAGAAAAGATGGAAAATATTCTAAGTATAGGTGCAAAACGAGTGCGGTGGAAATTGAGAGTGTAATTTGGAGGTCGCGGAAAATGAAGAGATATGTTCTAGCCCTGCAGTGATTATGTCAAGACAAGATCAACATTCGAGATCAATCCAATATATGATCGAATGGTGGTTTTAACTAAAGACGACTAATAGATCAATGACTGAAATTTAATTTAGGAGAACAACTAGGAATTATTAGAACTGAAATAACTATGATATAATTCTTCATGAAATAAGCAAAAAAATGGCATGTAGTATAAATTGGAAGATTTCCATAACATGCATAACTCTAAAAAAAACAAATCTTGCACATTTTGCAGAATTAAGGATATAAACATATCAGTCCAAGATAAGAATGCATATTTGGGACATGGAAGAAGGAGAGGGAGCCTTCAGTCATGAGAAAGAAGCCAAAGGTCAAAATATCAGTTTGGTAATGTAGAGACAAAATCAAACAGGCATAAGAATAGAGGAGAACAAGAAACATTATTATAAACAATGTGAATCTTGAAGATAGAAATGAAAATTTACATGGAAGACAATGAAAAGATGATGAGAGAACAAAATCAAATAAATTCTCAAGTGATGCAAAGATTGAATCAATTACATAGGTAGGTAAAGAATGTATCAGATTCAAGACATGAGGAAGAAGGAAGGAATCATGAAAGAAGAGATAACTACGTAAGAGTTGGTCATTCAAGAAGTACTAGAAAAAATCATAGACATCACTCACCTCCTTATTCAGCAAGGAAATTTTATGCATCAAAAGACTTCATAAGAAGTCCAGAAGTGTCCCCTATTAGGCACCAAAGAAGAAGGAATGAATCGGATAGTTTGCAAGGAGAATCGAGGAAGCTTAAACCACCATCCTTTGATGGTGAAAAAGAAAAGAAAGATTATTTTGAAGTTTGGTTATTGGGAATTAGGAAGTATTTTTCAGTTTCACAACTATTCATCTAATATTGAACCCAGAATTGCCACATCCCATTTGCATGGAAAATATGGTGTGTGGTGGGATCAATTGAAGCAAATTGAACACATTAATGAGAACATGATCACTTGAAAGTAGTTCAAGAGATATTTCCTTAAGGAGTACCTTTCAAAGCATTTATATGACAAGAAAATGCAAGAGTTCTTTAAACTCGAATTAGGAAGCATGACCATGGTAGAATATGAAAAGAAGGTATTTGCATTGTTGATGTATGTAGAGTTTATAAAAGATGAGAAGGTGAAGATATAGAGGTTCTTAACTGGACTTCCATCCTTTTTTAAAGGAAATATTCAATATGATGAACCCATAAATTTGATAGAGTCCATCAAGAAGGCTAAGTACTTGTATGAGCAAGTAAAGGGAAAAGAATATTTGCATAAATATTGGAAGGATAAGAAGAGGGAGATATTTGATCATAGAAGGAAAGGATTCAAACCTCTTTTCAACAGAAACAGTCCTAATAGAAGTCAACAAAATCATCCTGCTAAGGAAGAATCCAAGAGAGAACATTCCTTGGGAAAAAGGGGAAGACCACCAATCCAATGTTGGGGATGCAAAGAAGACCACTTGTACAAGGATTGTCCTCACAAAGGAGATAAATAAATACCATGCACAAAATCCAATAGGCTACAATAGTAGAAGGCATGGGTAGATGTATTTCAATAATATATGCATCCCTAGAAGATCGACAAGCAGATTACCAATCCAATATGATCGAAGTGGAAAGTAATATAATTAATCATCATGCTGATATTTTAATTGATTTAGGATCAATCCATTGTTACATTGATCCTAAAATAGTGGAAAGATTAAAATTCGAGAAAAACAAGCTTGAAAAATAAATTTTGGTTCAGCAAGCCATTGGAACCAAAAGAAGGATCAATGAGATAAGCATCATTGGAATGGATTGGATGGATAAGCATCATGTTGACCTAGATTGTCATAACAAGACATTTACATGTCTTAATGAAGAAGGAAAATGGAGAACTATGAAAGGAATTCCAAGACCTATTTATATTAGAGAGATTTCAGCCTTACAGCAGAAGAGATGTTTCAAGAAAGGATTTTGATTGTATGCAGCTCATGTGGAGGAGACAGAAAATACTAAAGGACCATGCCTTGAATATTTTTCAATATTGCAAGAATTTGAAGATGTATTCCAAGACATACCTAGATTTCTACCTAAGAGGGAGATAGATTTATCTATTGATTTAGTACCAGGAGTTTCCCATGTATTAAAAACTCCTTACAGATTGGGTACACTAGAATCAAAATAATTGCAAATGTAGTTGGAGAAATCATTGAAGAAAGGGTACATACGTCCAAGTGTTTCACCTTGGGGAGAACTAATACTCTTTGTCAAAAAGAAGGATGGAAAATTGAGGCTATGTATTGACTCTATATATCTGAACAAACCCATTGTAAAGAACAAGTACCCTCTACCCAGAATTGATGACCTTTTTTATCAGCTAAGAGGAGCAAAGATATTTTCAAAGATAGAACTAATATCAAGATACCATCAGGCAAGAATCAAGGAAGAATACATTAGTAAGACAACCTTTAGAACTAGGTATGGGCACTATGAATTTGTGGTGGTGCCATTTGGACTGACCAATGCACTGATTGTCTTCATGTGCTTAATGAATGGCATATTCAGAAATTATCTGGATAAGTTTGTCATTGTTTTCTTGGATGACATACTTATCTATTCTAAGACAAAGAAAGAGCATGAACGTCACTTGTGATTGGTACTGCAAGTACTAAGGGAGCATCATATTTACACCAAGCTAAGCAAGTGTTATTTTTACCAAGATAAAATCCATTATTTGTGGCACATTATTTCATAAAAAATACATCGCAGTAGATCTAGAGAAGATTGAAGCCATTAGAGGATGGCCAGCACCAAGAAATGTTTCAGAAGTCGAATATTTTATGGGATTAGTTGGATACTAACTGAGATTCATAAAAGGATTCTCTAAGATTGTTCATCCTATCACTTCTTTACAAAACAAGGGAATTAAATTTGAATGGACAAAAGAGTGTGAAAAGAATTTTAACCTGCTAAAAGAATTACTTACCAGTGCACCTATTTTAAAGATTGTTGACCCAAATGAAATCTTTATGGTATGTACAGATGCATGTAAGGATGGACTTGTTATATTCCTCACTTGGAATGGGTATGTCATTAGTTATGAGTCCATGAATCTTAAAGAACATGAGAGGAATTATGCCACGCTTTATTGGGAGCTTGTTTCCATTGTTCATGCATTGAATATGTGGAGGCATTATCTCATGGAAAAGAGATTTGAATTAAGGACAAACCATAGTGGTCTGAAATACCCTTTTGAACAACCAACTTTGAATGCCAAGAAGAAAAGATGGCTGGAATTTTTAAGTCAATATGACTTTGATATCAATCATATCAAAGGAAAATAAAATAGAGTTGTTGATGCACTCAGAAGAAGAGTCCATCTCATGCATGCTACAACCATTAGTATGCATCAGTTAGATTTGAAGAAGAGGATTTTAGATGTTGGTGTTACAAACCAACATTACCTACATGTAAAAGAAAGTTTACAATAGGAAAATGTATAACAAAATATTAAATAATATGATATTAAGGAAGATGCATTACTTATGCATAAGAACAAAATTTATGTTACTAGTTATGGAGAAATTAGGAATTTGGTATTAAAATAAATGCATAATGTTCCATATGTTGGACGTCCTGGTTACCATAAAACAATTGCAGCAGTAAGAAGACAATTCTTTTGGCATGGGATGAAGAAAGATGTTGTTGATTACATTTCCAGATGTATGGAATGCCAGAGAGTGAAGGTTGAGCGTAGACACCCCACGGGTTTTCTACAGTCATTTCCAATTCCAAAGAGGAAATGGAAAGTAGTAACCATTGATTTTATCACTAAGTTTCCCAAGACGGAAAAACAACATGATTCAATCATGGTAGTGGTTGATAAATTAACAAACATTGTTCATTTTGTTCTTGTAAAGATGACTCATACAACAACTAATATTGCATAAATTTATATGAAGAAAATTGCTAGGTTGCATGGGATACCTAAGACAATTTTCTCAGGCAAAGATACTAAGTTTACTTCAAAATTTTGGAGAGGATTATTTAAAGGATTTGGTACAAATATGAATTTTAGCACAACATACCATCTACAGTCAAATAGGTAGACAAAAAGAGTCAACCAAGTAATTAAAGGCATGTTAAGAATGTATATGATGGATAAGCCATCTAACTGGAAATATTACTTGCATTTGGTTGAGTTTGCCTAAAATAATGGATATCAAGCTTCATTGAAGATGGTTCCATTTGAATCTTGGTATGGTAGGAAATGCAATAGTCGAGTGAGTTGGGACAACCCAACAGACATAGTAGTGCTTGGGCCAAAATTGCTCAAGGATATGGAAGACGAGATGGTTATAATTAAGAAGAATTTGAAGGCAGCACAAGATAAAAAGAAAAGTTATGTAGATAAGAGCAGGACAACTAGATAATTTGAAGTAGGAGAGCATGTGCTTTTGAAAGTGAATCCCAAGAAGACCTCATTGAAGTTGGGCAGTTGTACAAAGCTAGAAGCCAGATTATATGGTCCAATTGAGATATTGGACACAATAGGGTCAGTTGCATACATGCTTGCATTGTCTACTTCCATGAATGCGCTTAATGTATTTCATGTCTCTTTGTTGAAAAATTGTGTACATGATCCTAACCATGTTATTGATTGGAATTTGATTCAGGTGGAGCCAAAGGGAGAATTTCAGGTCCATTCGGAGAACATATTGGACACAAAAGTCAAAATATTCTAGAATCGAGTCATAGAACTAGTAAATGTTCAATGGACTTGCTACGGTCCTGAAGATGCTACTTGGGAGCACGAAGATGTCATACGGGCAGAGTACCCGCAACTTTTTGAAGAATGTTGAAATTTTGATTTATGTTTTTTTATATGCACTGATGATAGTGCCAGAATAAGGGGGAGGGGAATGTAATACCACAGTTTTGAATCCCCAGATTAAATAATTTATTTTGTACATATGATACTTAGGTCGGTGGGCTGGTATATTTAGGCCAGAGTGCCTACAAAGTTAAAAGAGGCCAGTGCCTTGGGAATGTAATACTTTGATCATTGCAAATAATAAAATGTGTCATTGGCCGCAAGATGGACAAGGATAGAGTTATAGGGGGGAATGATTCCACGAGAGAAGGGGATAAAAGGGCTAAGACCTTATATTATATTTACACTTACCCATATTGTAATTTTAGGGGAGAGAAAGAAGTGGTTACATGAGCTTCTTGGGGAAGAGGCCATGTGGCTCTTGATTTCCAAGAAAATATATAAACCTCTCCTTTGAGTTTTTTTGGGGATTAGTTGGTGTTTGTTGGTTCTTCCTCGTTCATTGTTGTTCATTATTTGACACTTAATTTTGGTTCTTGGGGGGGAAACATGAGAACATACTATATAGGAATGAATCCATTATTGATGGTTGTAGAAAGTTGCTAGTGTATTACATACATAGAGTAATGCATGGATGCTTGAGAGGCATTGGCATGAATCCAAATTGATCAAATTTGCGAGTCTTGAGAGTCCAAACATGGATATTCTTTTCTAGAAGCATTGGATCCCTAAAAGGAGATGGACATCTTAAGGGAGTGTGTGGCAGAGAAGGGGGTCCATACTCATGGGTTGTGCGGGCTGGAAAGAAGAGGGTTGGTGTAGTTTGGATTGTTCTATGTGTTGATAAACCTATGAGAGATTGAATGTTGACTCATTTAGGGAGTCGAGTGTCACCTTGTAGCCGTCCTTATGGATTCATAGCCCTAGCTCGGGGGTGACCTGATGTTGAGACTTGGAACAACAAAGTTTATGGTTGGGTGGAGAATCCTTGGTCTACATTGAGTTAGTGATTATTATCTTTAAGATAATTTATTTCTTTGTTATATGGTTTCTCTGTTTATATATGTAATTTTCGCTGTGTATTGACTATCATTTCTAAGATTTGCATATCCAATGTATTTGCTTGCTAGATATGGTTGTGGATGGCATGATATATATTTATTTTTAAGTTAGACTATTTCTTGGATAACACATGTACTATATTTTATTCTTGCATGCTTCTTTATCAATTAAATATTATCAGAGATCGATCTCAAGACTAGAGAGTCTTGTTACTTTCATGATCTGGCATGTTGGTGGTTGGGTGCTTACTGATCATTAAACAGATTCAATAGATGAGTATATTCCCATGATTAGGAATCGATTAACTATGAAATAGGTCAATCATTGGCATGGTATGACCCAACCCAGGACTAGGCACATTATAATATTGTAATAGAACCGTCTTGATCAAGAGTTCCAAGAATTTGTAGTCTATCGTAACAGACAATAAGAGAAAAAGAAATTTTGGGGTCCTGCAGCTTGCCTCCGTGCCATATTGGGATGGGGATATGACAATGTGGTATAAGAGAGTTATTGGAGTAGAATTATCCATCATGGTGGTTGGGGACGTGACAGATTGGTATCAGAGCATTCTTGGAATAGCATGCCCCATCCCGGTGGCTAGGGACGTGACACATAATGTGTTTGAAAGTTAATTTTTTTATTTGGTTGGAAGACAATAACATAAGACCATATTTTTCATATATATGAAACATCATTTTGATACTTTAAAATATACTTTCCCATTATTAAATTTTTCTCAAGTTTTCTCATTATTAACTTTTTAATAAATTTTCCCAAAGGATAATGGCTTTTATGGATACTATTTAAGCTGAAACCGCCTTTTAGTCTTGGAGTAAGACTTTAAAATGCTTTTTATTGTCTAACAACTTGTCTTATTTGGATGTAATGAAACATGTTAATGGCCCAAGATCTAGAGGCATCTGGCAAGAGTGAAATTATGCCCCCTTACAGACCACCAATGGGTCATTTCAAATGGCGTGGTTTTCCTTGAATAACAGTAATGAATCAATGCACATTCACAAATAGTATTCAATGATGGATTCCCTCACTACCAATTGACAACTAAGATATGATAGGTTTTTCCACCTTTGGAAAATAAAAATAAAAATCTATGTAACAAACTCATTTGGTACAAAATTCTCAATGCTATATACAATTTGTTTTTTCCATAAAGATTAAAATAATTTAATGGTTTCCCTTTCATTTATGTTTAAGTCGGTTCATTCACCTCATTAAGATGAAAATAGTGTCGTTTTAACATTGATAATCGAAAATGGTTTTTGGTTTATGGACAAAGTTGATATGTTTATGATACTATGGCAGTCTAGCTTTATTTTTCATTTGAAATCATTATCAAATGCCTCAATTTGGATAAGAATGTCGAGTCTCCCTATTAAACACTAGGGTTATGTGTCTTTTTCAATTGTGAGTAATGCCTTGCTTAAATTTATTGCCCTAGATTTATGGATTGGGGAGTTGGTTTTTAATAACTTTGTTTGAATTTTTATTTAAGTTGATATGATCAAAGGTCTTTCTAATAAAATTGTGCAAGAGAGTGGAAACTGGTACTAGACATAATTATTGAAATATGAACATATTAGTATAGGGGAATTCTTAAAGAGACATATTGTTATCAATTTCTATTTTATCGTTGCATGAAAGTATTTTAATTGACACATTTTGAGTGAACTCTTCACTCATCATATTGTTGTTATTGTTCATTTGATTTCAATGATGAGTAAAGAGTTCACTCGAAACATGTTGATGAAATTCATTCTAAGTGGGCCTAATGGTTAAGAACATGTGTTTCCTCCTAAGAAGTCACGAGTTCAAATCCAGAGGGGGGTAGAGTATGTATACCTCTATAGACTTTAGCAATCAAATCATTGCGCAGAAGGGGTCCCTTGTCCCACAAACAAGGAGGTCTCATACACCAATTCAATGTCTAACTTAACTGTGACCTTAAAATTAAATGATTATTATTATTATTTGTATTTCCATTATGAATTTTTTATTAAACAAACATATATAATGACTATAATGACTTTTGCTTCTATTTTTTTGGGTCAAAATTAAGTTTTCACATAGTGGAAGAATAATAAATTTACTTAATGAAAAAATTCAATGACAAATCACCATTAATTAGACCAAATAAGTATTCAAACCTACACTTATAGCTTATAGATACATATACTTATATAAATGAGACTCCACCCATGGAGGACCCACTAATGACTATGATGTTCACACGGATATAATGGTGATTAAAAGGCAACCCCTCGACCAATAGTCTTTTCGCTTTCATAACTCAAGTTATAAGTTGATTATCTTGAATCATGAAACGATCCAATGCTTTTGACCCTATTAGATAATGAAATTCACTTATTAAGATATGGAACTTTAGTAATCTTCAAATATTTTATTAATTAAATTAAATTAAAATATTATTAATTTATCATTATCATTATATTATCTAAAAAAAGTAATTTTTTTATTTTGAGAATGGTATCCAAGGTAAATTCTAGAATTTTCAAGACATAAAATTAATCAACAACAAAGTTCAAAGCCTTCATAACAATATACTAGTTATGAACTCAACATATCACTTATAGTAAGGACGATAATAATCATTTCTCCCCAACCACTAAAACTAAATTCTAATGAGAAATTAACTCACGGGAAACTCACCACGATACTTCCCCACATAGTGGATGATCTGGGAGTGATAAAGCCGCGACCCCAGGGACCCAAGCTAGGCTTGAACTCGTGACCTCTCCCCGTAACACGAGAGAGTGTGTGCACGTCTTGCCAACTGAGCTAACCCATGGGGCTTACTAAAACTAAACTCAATAAACAAAACACCATCAATTCACATAAGTATAACTTCAAAAAATTACAATAATATTGTTTTTTCTATTTTATAATGTAATTAAATAAATAAATCATTTTCTTACTTGATATAATAATTATTCCTCCCCGCCCCCGGGGGGGGCAACTCAATTGGCAAGTGTCGTGAAAATGAAGTTCCATGAGATTTTGAGTTCAACTCCCCCCGACTTACAATGTGTGTCCCGTAAGGGGCATCGTGGGCACACCTAGAGGTTATAGTGGTAGCTGTTGGATAACACGGCCACGTGTAACACGAGCACATGCCCAACTAGTTGTTGATTCCGCCAGACATTAATATATATATATATATATATATATATATATATATATATATTCCTCCCCAACCACTATAACTAAACTCAGTGAGAAAAACACCATGGGTGAAATCATGAAGATGGGTTACAGTTTTGCTTGTTTTATGAGAAAAACAATTGCATTTTCACAAGTTCTTCAACTTCCGGCATACAAAAGTATTTTTTTTTATTTAGAATTTCACTTTACAGTAAAAACAAAACTTGTGAATAATTTTGTTAGCTTTCCAATGACTATTTTTCAAATTTTTTTTATCACGATTTGATATGTCAATTTGACAATTTTTTAACAGTATGTTCCTTAAACATGAAAGGAATGATAATGAGTTACTTTTTCCTACAACAATGTATCTATTATTAAAATTATTTATTTAAGAAACGAAATATATTGCAACAATCTATAGAGACTCTATTTTATTCTGACTATAATTTTAAATCTAACAGATGAATATTATAATTTCTAGAATTTTTTGAAGTTGACCAATCTGAAAACATTGCAAATTTTAAACACGTGTTTTTATACACCTTGTATCTATCTTAATTTTTATTTAAAACTAAAATCTAAATACACCCTTTTGAAAAGAACAGTTTGAGGATTATGAATATATTTTTTTCTAAATTTTTCACTGTATATTTTTAGAGATATCGATATTTCATTTCACAGAATCATAATGTCTGCTGAAAATATTTAGTGTTTTTTTTTTTTTAATTAAATAAAATTAGATAAAAATAAAGAAAATGAAAACAAATTATAGGAATTGAAAGTAGATTCAATTTTGGAAATGCTGGTGTCATTTTTGAAACCAAATTATCAGTATTTGCAGGAGTCTGCAACCTCCGAAGTTCAGGTAAGCTTGGGGCAATTTTCTAAATTTTTTTTTCAGTCCCAATTTTATGTTTTCGGCCGAAAGACTAAAATCTAACGGAAACTGTCAAAACTGAACGGTTTCCAAGGTTTTTGTCCGAAAAAACCGTCTTTCGGAAAAAAGGTTGTTGAGCGAACTCCGTCGATCGGAAAAAATGAAAAGACACGTATCGTTTCATTTCGCGCCAAATTATAAAAATAGGCTTTCGGCCGAACACATTTAACACAATTCATCACATGGATAGACAGATATGATCTCGGGGATAGGGATTTAAAAGCATTTATATTACTAATTGTAGTTGTATTCTTTTCTTTTTTTATTTATTCCCTCTATTCCATAGGCTTAATCGAAGGATCGATATTGATACATGATGGTTTTCTAGAGCACCTAAACAAAGTTTTGAATTATCTTTTTGGTTTTTGTTGAATAAGGTAATTGATGTTTGTTCAAGTTTTTATTGGAATAACAATTTATATGTTGAAAGATAAATGTTGAGCATTTTTTCAAGGTGAAGTCTTTGTTGAACATATATTTTACAGATAACAATAAAAGTCATGGGAAACAAAAGTTTGCGTAAGAGAAAATTTGATCACACTCGAGATGATACTCGTCAAATCGAACAAAGGAAAGAGCTTTATTGGATAAAGAAACAAGAATGTGCAAATATTGAAGAAAGAAACGACAATAATGTCAATAGAGATTTTCGACAAGAAGAAGTTCAACCAGGTATGCATGCACATATGATGATTGATCACACGACACACATTGGGACTATATTTAGAAAGTACAGAATTCAAAGTATAGAATTCAAATTTAAAATATTGTAAATAATATAATTGATTGTAGTTGCAATTTGATTTTTTTCGAAAAACATAAATAGATTTGTCTCATAATGTCGAAGAAGATGTTGAAACCAAAATTGAAGCAGAAGACGTTGAAACCGAAATTGAAGCAGAAATCGAATCACCTATAGGTATGTACATAAATTTAGATAATACAATATGAACACTCAACTATATATAATTTAGTGAATTTATGTTCGGGTTATTTTTTTTAATATAAACATTAAATTGAAATATTCAGGAGAATCTATCATCATTGATGATGAAATATTAGAAAATGTTGATACTGACAAAATTAGGAAGAAAAGAGCTAAGCATTATATAAGATATCAAACTAAGAATATGTATAATACTTTTTTCAAAGATGAATCAATAACAGTGCAAGCTCAACTTTTACTTTGTCTAATGAAGTCAAGAAAGTTAAAAAAATATACATCATTATTGGGTATTCAAAAGTCGACAAATGATACAAAGGTGAAACAAAATATCTTTAACAATATAACTAGTGTATTAAAAGCTTTTGGAAAATCTCGAAAAGAAAATGTTCGTGTTGCACGTAGAGCGATACAAATAGCAGTTGTTTCATCTAATAATACAAAAGATCATTTGACATGACACATGGCAAAAAAGATGGGAACATCAAGAAAAACATTGCACAAACATAGAAAATTCGATTGCAAATAGATGTAAATGATGAATTGGCTTGTTGGACAGTGATTTCTAGACAACCCTACAAAGATAGACGCAAAAAATGTTAAAGAATTGGCATGTAGTTGTTGGTTGGAAGAATCTCTTGTTTCACCACATACAAGGGATGTGTTGCGACGAAGATTAGCACGAAAATAATATGAAGAACATCCAAAACATATATTTCCAATGACACAAATAGATTTTTTCAATAAGTTCAAAGAAGAGCACAAAGAAGTTAAAATTTCCATCAATACATTTGTGCAACAAAAACCATGGTTTGTTAGACCCATCATTGTTCGTGACACTTGTTGTTGTCGTTATCATGTGGAATTTGAGTTGTATTATGACACTTTTTTGTATTTTGGTAAAACTTTATGGTCAGGTTCACCTCCTCCTTCCACATTCCATGTTTTTATATCTAAAATTCTATGTGAAAGAGAAGATGATGATTTATTTTACAAAACAAATGTGTTGGTGGAAAGAAATGTGATCGTTGTGGAAATCTAAGTTTTTTTCATTCAAAGTATAATATTGATATGAATGATCAATCATTTTCTAATATAAGAGTCAATTGAAAGAGATATGAATATATGAACAGCATGGCTCCACCTTCTTCAAATGTTATTTCCAAAAGGATTGATTTGAAGGTAGATAAAATCTGTGTGATAGATGTTTTGAAGAAGTTTGAGGAAGAAATCTATAAATACACCAAGCATTCACATAGAGATCGATGGCAAGATCTACAATTCAAACAATCCCGTGAAGTTTTTCCACGAGGGACAATTTTGTCTGTAGTTGATTTTGTAGAGAATTACACATTCACTGCACAAAAAGAAATACAGAGCAAATATTATCATTATGATCAAGTCACGATATATGTCCACGTCCTATATATACATGTTCAACAGAGTCTTGATAACATAGAAAGAGCCAACGACAATCGACATGTTATTAAAGAATATCACTTTTATATAAGTGACGATACAACACACGACACATGTTATGTACAACATTGTTTTGATAAATTTTATGATTCATTGAAAGAACCTGAAATCAGATTCGATCGACATTGGATATGGTCAGATGGGTGTGCGGGTCAGTTCAAATCTTCACGGTCATTCTATTAGTTATGTCATCTTCATAAAAAATTAAACATTACACATTGTTGGAATTTTTTTGAGATTGGTCATGGAAAAGAAGAGCATGATGGTGTAGGGGCATGTATAAAATGAGCACTTCGAAGGTATCAGTTGAACCCTCATGCCGATCGATTTGAATCCATTGAAAAAGTTTTTGAATGGTGAAAAATTGTGTTAAGCCATGAATATAATCTGTCAAGGGATGTGCGCAGGTGTGTCTATATATAAATGTTATATGTATGTACATAAGATATATAAATTTGAACGTGTTCAAATTTATATTCAATCTTCAATCATTTTCTTAAGAGATTTCAAGTTAACAAGTTATTATCTTGTGCAGGTTTTTTTGGTATGTTGGAATCGAATATGTAAATAGATCAATCCCATATGACGTCGGTACAATACCTGGGACACGAAAAATACATTCAGTTAAAACAAAAAGTTTTCAAAATGGGTTTGCATTTGATAGAAGAAATGACTCTTGTTTTTGTTCAGTTTGCATAGAGGACACAGAATCCATAGATATTTACGAGAACGAAAATGTTGGATATGTTAAATCTTGGAGACATATTGAACTTAATGTAAAAGGAAAAATTCCACTTGCAAGCTCAGAGGAGATAGAATCAAATGAAACTATAGTGTCAGTTGATGGCGATAGAGTTTTTGATCTTGTTAGAGAAGGTAATTTTTATGTTTAAATTTTTTCAAATAACTTGTAGATGTACTTGTGTGATAATCTAACACGAATTCTTTGTTGTCCAATATATCCAATTATTTGCAGGAGATTTTTTTTCCATAGTTGCACCTGTAGAAAACACTGAAATATCATTTGATGTAATGCATGGAACAAAAGATGAGGCTATTATAATATGTTGATGATAATGGTTTTATATATATGAAAGAGGATCCATTGTATTGAAAGGACATTTTTTTCAAGAAACCTATCAAACTGATACTCATGTTCACTTTCAAGACTACCAATCAGATGTCACAAGTTGTCAATATAGTCATTTGGTATGTTCAGCGCGCATAAAGTTAATAGAAGTTCAATAAATAAATAAAAAGTTAGAAAATGGAAAATGTCCAAATTCAATCATGAATGAATAATTGAAGATGGAATACCATTACGGTGTTTTTAAACAAGTGGCACATGTACATTCCATAATTTTTTATTGTTCATTGAAAGTACATTCTAGATTTTGATGACTTGTTTTGACTATCTTCAACCATATAGGATATTTATAAAAAGGGTATGTATAAAAAACTCTAGACCATTCTTAAAAAACACAGATAAAATATGGTTCAACCATATTTTATCTTTTTTTTTCAACCATTACACCAATTAAAATTATTTTATGAGCATTACACCAATCAAAATTGAGTTGTATACCTCTTGTATGAGCATTTTATTTTAAACTAAAAAATTGTTAAGCACCATTTCCATTGAACACTTACTTTTTTCAATAGTATTTTTGTTCTATTTTATTTTAATATTATTGCATTAATTTTAAAAAAAGTTAAACATATTTTATATTTTCTATTGTAATAATTTCTTGTTTCAAATTTTAACTCATTCTGATTTTTATTTTATTTTACAAACATTATATAAATTAAAGTTGAATTGAACATTTTTTTATTTTGAATATTTTTTTTAATTGTTGTTCTCAAAATTAAAGAAAAGTTAAAAACATATCTTTCATTCTGAGATTTTATTTTATTAAGGACAAAATTAAAGAAAAGTTAAAAACATCTTTCATTTTGAGATTTTATTTGATTAAAGGGTATATGAACCTTTAGGTGAATATCTCATATAGCTTGAGCATTTTTTTAATAACTACATGATAAAATCAAAGAAGAGTTGATCATCTCTTCCATTTTAAGGTTTTATTTTATTGTCACATCATTTTGAGCATTTTATTTTATCGTTAACACAAACCAAAAAAGAGTTGAGCATCTCTTCTATCTCAAGATTTTATTATATAAACATTACCTATAATTAATTTGGATATCTCTTCTATCTTGAGAATTTTATTTTTATTACTATTGCACCAATCAAAGAAGAGTTGAACATCTCTTTTATCCTTGATTTGAAAGCATTGACTTCTTTAAGTGGTATTTTTTTTTTCATTTCTTAAATTAATATGAACTAACAACTAAAAACAATTTAAAGATCTCTTCCACTCGTTGTAATAACACTTTACTAATAATATCATATATAGACAAATATCTCCATTCTAATTAATAAGTTGATAAATACATTTAAAATTTGAAATTATTTAGAATCTCCAATTTAATAATTAAGTTGATTTTCATGTAAACTTATTTAGAAGTGTTAATCAATAGAATTAAATTGTAATTAATAGATCTTTTCTCTAACAAAGTTAAGGAAATTAATACTACTGTGTTTAAAGTCAAGTAAATTAAATTGTAATTAATAGATCTATTCTCTAACAAAGTTAAGGAAATTAATACGACCTTGTCTAAAGTCAAGTGAAGACCCTTACAAAAATGTGGGTTTATGTGAATGGTACTAAATTACAACATGCAAATCATTTTCCTAATGTAATTCTCTTTCATACATGTTATCTGAGTTGTACAAGGGGTATGTGTTGTGTTGATTAAGGTTGGTTGTCATTGATGTCAACTCTTAAAGAAAGCCCCGTAGCACATAGGTTTGGGTAATGGATCCAAGATTGTTTGATGTAAATATGACTCATTATTGTTTTTTCATGGTTGATAAGAAGTAAATATGGATGAACTCCAAAGTGGTCCCCTTATGGTGAAATCCCTCATGGGAAGACTCTTTGCAGAGTAAGAGAACCCATGCTCAATTGTGGAATAATGAGATGAAGGATAGTGAATTTGTCAGGGAAACTATCCTAGATGGATACTGCTTGTCATGACATTTCTGGTGGTATGTAGAACGTCACATAACTCCTCATGATTAGAGAGTTATGACCATCTGAAGTTGGAGAACCCAGGTTTGGATAATGGACCCAAGTTTGTTTGATGGATAACGGTATGATTTTTTCTATATTTGAAGGTAATATTATTCTATATGGATATTACATGTCATTCCATTTCTGGTGGTATGTGGAATGTCACATAACTCCTCACGGTTCGAGAGTTATGGCCTTACGAAGTTGGAGGACCCTCATATGTCATCTAAAAGCCCCAAAAGGTCAAAGTAGTCAAAGTGGTTTATGATATTTTAAAAGGTAAATAATAAAGTGAAGTAATGAGTGTATTATAATTCAAAGTGAATACAAAATAAATTATTTCAATAATAAATTTAATGGAGAAATTAGAAGTGGGTTAACCCTAAAATAAGGAAAGTGGGTCAAGTGACCTAGAAAATGTTTTTAAGGAAGCTACTTGGAGATTATAAATAAGAGGCACGGCTCTCTCATTTTAATCACACTTGAGAATATTGAATATATATAGGTGTCTGAGGTAACCAAGAATATATAAGCCAAATTTCTGAGGGAAGGTGAAGAAAAGAAGGCTGAAATGCAAGGAAGAATAAATTCTTTTGATAGTGTTTTCTAAGGTATGTTATTTACAGGTTATCTCACCATGTTCGCTATAACTTTTTTCTATAATGATTCAGACCGTGAAATTTTTATTCCATTAAGAAAACATACCCAAGTATCTATGGAAAAAAATTAAGCTTTTGGGTCGTTGTATTTTGGGAGTTACACTATGTGGAAAATAGGGTTGGTGGTTAGTCCTGAAACTAGTCAAAAACAGGTGTTTTGGGTAAAAACGTCATAACTTCTTCATAACAGATCCAAATTCAAGGATACAAAATGTTTTGGTTAGGGTACAGTCTGTAGTATTCTTTGTAATATTTTTATATCAATTCAACGAATATTTCATCTGGGCATGCTCTACAAGATCACTCTCTAGAATAAGCCAAAATTCGGCAAGGTATGTCATTTTTGCTATAACTCCTTTTCTGAGAGGTTCCAAGTAGTGAAACCTGGAGGAATTGCATAAAACACACTAAAGAACATTGTGTATCAGTTTAATATCTTTATACATTACAGGTTAAAATTTATGATTAATTCAAGTTAGGGTTGTTGACTAATCCAAAACTAGGCATGTGAGACTAAAGAAAAATTTGATGAAAATGCTAGTCTCTTGTTGTTAAAGTTAAGGAAAGTTTGCAGGAATGTGATCATATAAACCAGGTCTATTACAGATATACAAATCAGATTTGGATGATGAAATTGATGAGGGCTTTTGGTTGAGGTACATGTTGAGTACATGGTTGAGACAAGTAGTTGATGAGTTGGCACATACATGAGGTGTATAGTTGATGATGTTGGTACATATTGATGAGTCATATTTGATGAGTAGTTGACACATGATTGGTACATACTTGGTACATGGTTGGATGCACTTGTTTATGGTACAGGTTTTTTGGTACAATTTGGTGCATGGTTGATGCACTTGTTTATGGTACAAGTTGAGGTACAAGTTGATGCATGGTTCATATTTATTGGTACAAGTTTACAGCGGCATATCTCACAGTGATAGTGTGACAATGGTTCCATCATTCTACTTCTACTTCAGGGTGGCAGGATGGGGCAAGGACAGGTGGTTTTAGCCGGAGAACATAGGGGGTCGTAGCCTCCTTCTAGTTGTAGCCATAGAATTGGGGAGTTGGAGCTTCCCTCAGGTTGTAGCCCGAGAAACTAGGGGGTTGGAGCCTCCTTCTAGTTGCAGCTGGAAAACAAAGGAAGTTGGTGCTTCCAATGAATGTAATTCTTCAGGACATATAAGAAAAATAATTATGTGTTTTTCTCCTGATTTGGGTTTCCAAGTAAAACACTGGTGTACTGTGTATGTGTGTGATTGTTTATTTCTTATTGCTCATTATTGTATAATAATTCTACATTGATATAACGTTTGAAGAAAAAAAATTATAATTACGTTATTACTGATTCACCCCCTCTCTCAGTAATCCAACAATTGGTATTAGAGAAGGTTCCTTCAAAAATTAGTTTAACCACTGAAAGGTAGATCATGGAGAGTACCAACTCATATAAAAATGGAACACCATAGTTTGATGGACAAAAGTATGTTTTTTGGAGCATGAGGATGGAGACATATATACAGGCACAGGGATTTCAAGTTTGGCAATCAATTGTAGATGGATACACAGCACCAGCAGTTCCCCCAACAAATGACAAAGCAGTGAAACTCGGTGAGAATAATTCCAAAGCCAAAAATGCACTTTTGAATGGTCTCAGTGATACAATATTCACCAAAGTTGCACATTGTAAACCTGCTAAAGAGATTTGGGACAAGCTTCGAAATATTTATGAAGGAGATTCAAAAGTCAAAGTAGCAAAGCTTCATACTTACAGAGGTCAGTTCAAACAACTAAAAATGAAGGAAGATAAAGATATCGCAGCCTACTGTTGGGTATGTGTTATATTCTTTGAATGTGTGTGTGTGGGTGCGTCAGATATGACAACCGCATCTGACGATCCCTCTAGTAGTGCTATTTGTGCCATTTGCGTTGGGCACTTTCCTAGGGGGGTACCAGGGAGGGGGTAGGTATGCCCCCCCTGGTTACACGCAGTGTTCAGGGAAGCGCCCCAAAAATTGTTTTTGGGCGGTTTTTGTTATTTTTAGAGGATTTTGTTATTTTCAATGGTTTTGTAAATTAATCCCAGATTAAGGGATTAGGGTTTTGGTATCTACGGAATACCTAAAAACATTGTATATATATTGTATGGTGAATGGTGAAATTCGATATAATGAATATAAGAAAGGTTTTCCTGGTTGAGGGTTTCCGGTATAAAATCTATGTGTACTCTGTGTATGAGCCATTGATTAAATTATTTGTTTTTAAGAATCTATATGCATTGCTTTACTTCACAGGTTTAAAACCTACATTTGGTATCAAAGATCGTTTTTGGCTTCAGAGGGACGCCTTTGTTGTTGAGGGTTTGGCTCGGTCTTGATAGATCAAGTTTATCTTGGGTTTGTGATAAACCTGGGTTTAGTGGGAGATTTTGCAGTGGAGATTCGAGTATAGAAAGAGGAATGGCGAGCTCATATAGAATCGAGATAGAGAAGTTCAACGGTAAAAAAATTGAGCTATGGAAGCTCAAGATGGAGGACCTTATTGTAGACAAAGAACAATGGATTGTTGTGGATCCTGGTACATAGCCTACTAGTACATCGTCTACTGGCACACAGGATACTAGTACACAACCTAATAGTACGCAAACTACTAGTACAATAGCTACTGGTATGTCGAAGGAAGATTGGGAGAATTTGGATAGAAGAGAAAGGAGTATTATTCGACTCTGTCTAGCAGATTCGGTTTTATTGAATGTCTCGGGAGAATCTACAGCCAAGGAACTATGGGATAAGTTGGGGAATTTGTATCAGACAAAGTCCCTGGTAAACAAGTTGTTTCTTCGAAAGAAGTTGTATCATCTTAGGATGGAAGATGGAGATTTTGTGACAGAACATCTAAATGCCTTTAATACTCTAGTAAGTCAACTTGTCTCTGTTAATATTATGATTGCAGAAGAAGATAAGTGTATTACTTTGTTATGTTCTTTTCCAGACTCTTGGGATAATCTGGTTGTAGCAATTGGTAGTACCACTCAATCTACATTGAAGTATGAGGATGTAGTTGCATCCTTGTTATCTGAAGAGATGAGGCGGAAAAGCATGGATAGTCATAGCACAGATGTTTTATTTGTAAGAGGTCATACCCAAGACAGGAATCCTGGTAAACCTTCGGGGGGGAGATCTAAATCTACAGGTAGATCTAAGTCTCCAGGAAAATATTTGAGGAAATGTTGGAAGTGTGGTAAAACAAGGCATTATAAGAAAGATTGCAAGTCTAAGAAGGTTGATAAACCAAAGGAATCTGATAGTACCTCTTCCATAGAGGCGAAAACCTCCACTAAAGAAGGAGGTGATGTTTACCTGGCATCTACAAGTACACATGCAGAACATGATGTATGGTTGATTGAATCAGGTGTGTCATACCATATGACTCCTCACAAGGAGTGGTTCTCTGAATATGAAAAATACAATGGTGGTGATGTATTCCTAGGAGATGACTCGACAGCAAAAATATTGGGACATGGAAGGGTTAAGTTGTTGCTAAAATATGGATGGATTAGAACTCTCCGTGGGGTTCTACACATTCCAAAATTAGCCAGGAGCCTAATATATGTAAGCCATATGGATGATGCAGGAGTGGATATTGTATTTGGAAAGAACACTTGCAAGATGGTACGAGGAGCAATGGTGTTGATGAGGGTATTTTGGTCTGGAACTCTGTACAAGTTGTTGGGAAGCACTTATAATAATGGGTGTAATAGTTTTGTTGTCTCTGAATAGATAAATAAAGAATACAAGACCAATATTGTCCCTGGAAAGAAGACCATGTTGTGGCATCAAAGACTCAGACATATTGGAGAAAAGGGCCTTCGAACACTACACGGTAAAGGCATGGTTGAAGGTATGTCTAATTGCACTCTAGATTTTGATTTTTGTGAACATTGCATATATGGTAAACATAATCGAGTAAGATTTTCATCTGGTGCTACAAGAGTAAAGGGGATCTTAGAGTTGATACACAGTGATGTGTTTGGACCTATTCATGTTCCATCCCTAGGTAAATCTATGTATTATATTTCATTCATAGATGATTTTTCAAGGAACACATGGATTTATTTTCTTAGAAAGAAATCTGAGGTATTTGATTAATTTAAAGAGTTTAAGGCTCTGGTAGAAAATCAGATACAGAATAAAATAAAGGTATTGAGAACAGATAATGGTGGAGAATTCTGCGGAAATGAATTCGAAGATTTCTGTAAGAAGTGTGGTATAGAAAGGAAGAAGACTACTCCATACACTCCTCAACAAAATGGAGTTGCAGAAAGCATGAACAAGACACTGATGGAAAAAGAAAGGAGCATGCTCAGCGGTGCCGGGTTAGGACAAGAATTCTGGTCAGAGACAATGGGTACATCATGTTACCTGGTCAATCGATCCCCTTCATCAGTGTTGGATGATAAAACTCCACATGAGTTATGGTCTGGAAAGAAACCCTCTCTTCAACATCTTAGAGTGTTTGGTTGTGATGCTTATGTACATGTTCCAAAGGAAAATAGGAGTAAGCTGGATAAAAAGGATGAAAAATGTATCTTTATTGGTTATAAATATGGTGTGAAAGGTTATAATATTTGGAACCCAGAAACCAAGAAGATTGTTTACAGTCGATATGTTATGTTTAGAGATGTAAAAGACGTGTCCAAACAAGAATTCCTACCAATGCAAGACGAACCTGAGAAAATAGATATTGAGTTGGATGATGAAAAATCTAAATCATATGAAGAAGAGGAAGCAGAAGAAGAAGAAGAAGAACCTCATACGCCAGTATTGAGGAGATCAGTGAGAGATAAAAGGAAACCAGAAAGGTATAGTCCACCTGATTTCTGTTCCAATTTTGTTTTATATATTACTGATGATGATCCCAAAACTGTCAGGGAAGCAATGAATTCAAAGGATATTAAACTCTGGAAGAAGGCCATGCTTGAAGAAATGGATGCCTTGGATAAGAATGAGGCATGGCATATAGTTGAGTTTCCAGATGGAAGAAAATATGTTGGTAGCAAATGGTTGTTTAAGAAGAAGTTTAATGCACAAGATAAAGTGGAGAAATAAAAAGCTCGGTTAGTACCAAAAGGTTATTCCCAGGTAGATGGAATTGACTTTGGTGAAATTTTTTCTCCTGTTGCTAAGTTAATTTCTATTAGATTTATTTTATCTATTGTTGCTACTTTTGATCTTGAAGTGGAATAGATGGATGTGAAGACAACATTCCTACATGGG
>ML787545.1:243272-256128 GCA_009831015.1 Picea engelmannii | reverse complement strand
TGATCAGATGAATTTCAAGAAAAAACCAAATCTACACAAGTAGGGCACTCATGTCTTACACAGATATGTGACCAAGACTCATGACAATATGTAGGACATGTGAAGCATAGGGGGAGATTTACTTACCCATTATCATTAGGTCTTAGTAGATGGTTTCAAGATGTGTTTTGTCAATCTAGTCCAAATATAAATGACTCTTGGCAATGAATATTTCTTTCTCTTGTTATGAAATGAAGAACACATAAAAATGCAAAACTTGGCGTGAATTACATAATCATGTTAATCATTGAGTTTTTGAATGAAATTTTTGTTTGAGGCCATAACTAAGGGAGCATATATCTGGGAATCAAATCCAATATAGGGCCATCCATGCCCAAACTAGTTTGTTTGGATGAAATACATTCCATGTCATTTTCCTTGCATCAACACTCAAAGGAATTGTCTCCTTGGGAAAATTGGCATTCGTAAATGCAAGGTGTCTAAGGGATTGAAAGAATTTTTCCTTGTACACGCAACAAACATACCATATCCATTCACTTGTTGAGAAGTGGTACAATGGTATTCAACGTGTTATAGATCAATGTATCCCTTGGATTTTATTTATAATATGAGAATCTCATCTAATAAGAACACCATTTCCTATGTAGGACTCTTTCAATATCCTCAATATTGAATAAACTTTATAATCTTCTTGCATTATTAAAACCATAGAACCTTGATATTTAATATCATCAAAATATTTTGAATACAATTTATAATCTAGATTCACATTATTAAAAACCTACAACCAATGTTTTGTAGCATCAAGTGCAAAAAGATTGAAAACAACGTAACTTATGAAAGAGTTAATATAATTTAACGGTAAACAAGGCATTGTAAGATACTTTGTAAGCTAAACTTTCTAAGAAACTTATGATACTCTAATATTACATATGTAAAAATGGATTTATATATTGAATTCCTAAATATTTGAATTTTTTATAAAATACAAAAAATTTGAATTAAAAAGTTAGATAGATTGAAATTTTTATGAAATTTTTATAAAATACAAAACATTTGGATTCCCTTATGTTACAGTTTGGGATGCCTGGCCAGAGTATACAATTGGGAGTAATAGTGAGCTCATGAATTTTTGAGGATTTGTATGGGACCCGACTCGCATTATTCATCATATATCATAGCTTGGCCCGACTCACTAACCTAAGGAATATTGATAGCTTGGCTAATGACCATTACAGATTACCTAAAACAGAATCCGTTTATGAATAGGTTGACTCATTATAGAAATACCAACATTAACAAAGTAATATAGATTTTCTATTCATGGAAAATATCTTGAATCTTAGTGTTGATTCTTAGTGTAAATGTTTTCTAGCAAACACTTTGAACCTAATCCATCTATGAATAGGTTGACTCATTATAGAAATACCAACATTGACAAAGTAATATAGATTTTCTATTCATGGAAAATATCTTGAATCTTAGTGTTGATTCTTAGTGTAAATGTTTGCTAGAAAACACTTTGAACCTAGTTTTATTTGATCAATTCATTCTTAAGGATTTTGTCACTTGTGATTAGTTCATTTTAATAATATTTTTTTAGGACTCTAGTACACTACGAAATTGTGTTAAAAAATACGATGCACTCAAGAAATACTTGTTCCATATAGATTCTTTTTCTTGAACTACAATCATACAATATGACACTAGATTATTCTTTGCTAACTACAATGTCATGTTCAATGTTTGCAATTCAATTCCATCTTACTCATGGTTGTTTATGTTTGATAACAAAATGAATTCTACCTTTTTGCAAGATAGATTTCAGCTCTTTTCCTTTTCATTTAAAAAAACTTAAATGTGTACAGAAATTCCTTCTATGTGGCTCTTGCTATATCACCTATTGCAACATATTTTTTCACCTCATTAAAAATGAATTTATTTTCACCTAGATAAAATGAAATTTTGATCTTTTCAAAAATTTAGATTATTTTAATTTTTTGGGATGCTAAGTTACAATGGTTGTCATTTTGAATTCTACGAGTTCAAAATGAGTAGAGGTAGTAACAACATTGTAGTATGACTGTTATTGGGCTTCTCCACTTCCCCGCAAATTTATCTTATCTATATCAATTATTAAATAAATTATTTATATAGTTATTGAGCATAATTTTGAGAATTAACTCCTCATCCTATAATTTTTTCTTAATAAATATTAATTATTTAATTGATTCGTAAGCTTGTTATTGAGTATAATTTTGAAATTTAGTTTATGTTCTTTTAGGTTGCACATTTATGCAAATGAAACTACTTCCCAATATAGAAGGAAATATACATAAGTTGAATCTAAGTGTAAAGCGATATATTCTCTTGGTCCACCTTTATTATATTTTCATTCTTTCAATTGAGTCTTTTTGTTTATTTTTTAAATATTAGATATGCGCATTGATAGTTTTGAATTTCTTTTTTAAATAATTTTGAAGTGATTTGAATTTACCAAATTTAAGGGGTCCATATTGAGTTCAATAATATATTTACATATTAACTGTCTTTTGTTCTAGTTTTCCTTCTGTCTCTATAATACATCTTTATAATATGTTTTGTATCATTTTGACAGATGATGGATCATTTAATACTTTGACACATGATTTCAAAAAGCCTTTGATTGTACTTACTTGTCCCATGGGTTGAATTTCGTTGGTATGATTCAATAACAGAGGCATCTCGTACTCTGGCACTTCCTTGCTTTGCTGCGCAGTCGAAGTTGACACAATGTCCTCCTTCTAAAATTCTTGTCGGGCTTGCTTAAATATCTCCCTCTCCTTCTACGCGTCAAAATGCTTCCTTGGTTCGACATTCTTCTTTACCCAATGGTGTTGTACTGGCTCTTGTCGAACTGTGTCGTTCCCTGTTTTAGCTCCTCCGCGGGTGACTATGTTGGTATTTTGTCCTTCGTCCCTCGCTTCGGCTGAGATCCACTGAACATTCTAGTTGTTCTGGTTCCTCTTTTCCTAGATATTTACCAATAGTGTCATACATTCTTTCGTATCATGGTTTGATGCGCAACAATACATACAAGTTGCTAGTGGAAGTGGACATTCCCTTGCATAATGTCCCAGTTGTTGGCAGTTATGACATGCCACTGGTCCTCTACCTCGTCCAAAACCTCCTCTCGCTTGTCCTCCACCTCTCTAGCATGCTCGATCTCCTCTCGGCACATTATACTGAGGCACCTGATTATACTGTGCGGTGTTGTATTGATATTGTGCTATGTTGTACTACAATTGCACGATATTATATGGTTGTTGCACAATATTATATTATTGTTGCGCAATGTTGTATGGAGATGAAAATTGATTAAATTGTGGTGTGGCTTGCCCAATAATCATGTCTTCCTACACTTTATATGCATATGATGTCCTCTCTTGCATCAATTACATAGTGTCCTCTCTCGCATCAATTCCATAGTTATACAATAATTGTCGTCGTGGCCCACTGAATTGCAAAAGTTGCAAAATGAACTCTTTGGGACTGTCTAGTATTTATGCATCATTGAGCAGTGATATGGATCGTGGCCCGGTTTCTTACAGATTTGGCACCATATTCCTCCTGTTGGTAATGGGTTTGGCATTTCTTCTACCATGTACTGCGCAAATGTTGGACATTCGTTCTTATGGTGTCCTTTTTTTCTGCATGTAGTACACCAAACAACTTCTCGTTTGTCCTTACTTTTATTATGGTTTAGTTGGAATGTTAAGTTCTTTAAATACTCCTTTAGTTCTTCGATGGTTGGGTCCATCTATTCATACTAGTTTTCTTCGAGTTGCAGGGTTGCCTGCAGAGCCTCTAGTTGCGTCTGAAACTTCTGTTGTCGTAATGGATATTTTAAGTGTGGTAGCAGTGAATTGACGAATAGGTGCCTATGCTACATATCGGTCATGAGATATTTCAACTTTCCCTTCAGTCACTTGAATCTCTGGTCAATCTCCCACATGGATTCTCCCTAATTTTGTCTAATTTCGATCATCTTATTCATGTACTAATCTTTTGAACTCGGATTCTGGAACTCATTTATCAATAATTTATTGATGTCTACAATTGTTCTGGTTGTCCCTGGTGGATTGTTTGTAGCTAAACTCATATACCAATCCAGTGTGTGATCCATTAGTGTAATCGTTAGCTGTGAAAATTTAGTATCTTCGTCTGTGATCTATTTTTCTTCCCAAATATTCTCACAGATGAACAAATGTTTTTCCGGGTCCTCTGGCGCTTCTACTTTAAATTCTGGTAACCTGATGGTGGGATCGTGTCCTGCCATTTTGAATGTTGAAATACTACCTTTGTGCGGTGTAGATACTTGACTAGTGTTGCCTAAACTGGCTCCTCCAGTTTTTGTTCCTTGTGTAGATGTACTTCCTGTTGTCTTTCTTCTCCCGAAATTTAGTTGTCTAAATGGTGGTGTTCTCTTTGGTGTATTAGTCAAACATGGGTTTATGGGTTCCACGCTGACATTAATATGGATAGGATTGTTGCCTTCTCTTTCCATTCTTGGACCTCTCATCTTCCTCTCATATGTTGTGCATAGGATTTCCTCAATCTTCTCCACAGCCCGAAGATCCTCTACCTCTTCCTTGTCACTCTCCAAGCCTTCCCTCGTGACTATGACTCTCTTCTTGGTATTCACCTTGTATTGGTAGGGTACTCCGCTACATGTCTTTCCAGTTGTCGCTGTGATCCTCTTGATCTGGTCATCCTCCATCATGATTGGGTCCAAGGGTTCCTCCTTCTTTCCCTTATCCTTTCCTCCTTCCAGTTCTCCTCTTTTTGTCAATGCTTCCCCCCTTCCCCCATGCACACAGGGAAGCTTAGTTTTCCGATTCCATTGTCATTACACCTCTGTTGTATAGAAATATCTTGATAGAAGTATACATCGATCTAATGTACCTTCCTCGAGGTCCGCATAGAAACTCTTGCTCCACTACGTTTTACGACTTCGTTGTGTGTACTGCAAACTCTATTATAAAGCCTGCCACAATACCGTCGAGCCAAAAGTCTACTACGTGGGTGAATTTGTTGTTCACCGGTTGTAACTGCTCAATCTGTACCAGGGTCCACTCTAATTGTTGGATTTGATTCATTGCGTGGTTATCCTTCAACCTTAGTATCCACTCCTGCAATAAGTGTGGAAAATCACAGAAAAATACTTCATGCAAATCAGTAAACACGTATTTCTCAAGATATTTGCGGGGTGTTACTCTAGGGTTTCTGTTATCTTTCTTTGCAAGCTCCAGCTCTTTTGTTCTTATCCAGCTTTTGATCTCTGCTTTTGTGGGATTCCATGGTATCAATATCCCCTTCTAGTGGCTCATTTATGCTTTAATATTCTCTTGCTCTGCCTCCCACAAATCTTATGTATCTTTTAACAGATATTCAACATATTGCATCTAATCAATCCTCTATTGTTCCTACCAATGGAAACAGAACCATTTGTTTGTTTTATCTACTTACTTATATCCTGTCTGAGTTCGTATTGAGTGACCCAGAGTTCATATCTGTTCGGGGTTCCAACAAAGCCTCTAAAACTATCGGCCCTCCTGGTAAAACAAAAGGAAACACAGTGCACATGGTGCACTGCGTCGTCTCACCCGAGATAGTCTTAATGGGTAGCTACGATTCTCATGTGTTTGCATCCTAAGATTTAGTAGGGAATCTCTGGGAATTGTATGCTGAAGTTGTTATTGTAACTTATTAACACAATACACTGTTATCACGATTTATGTAGGAAATATAATAAATCATTCATTTATCTTATTAATATCTACTGAAAGACAATAAAGATACACATGCATTCAATCACATAACATACATGTTACCATGGTTCACCCCCCCCTGGGCTATGTCCACAAAGATCTGTCTCGTAGCTCTTTTATTATAGTCGTTATGTCCCTACAGCTCCGTGCACTTTACAAATCTTCACATTCGGGTTAAGATCTATTATGAGGTGGACTAGATCACACCAGGCTCCTCAACCTACAATCTAACACTCAAGATATACCCTCCTCAAACTTACAAAAGTAGGTCATAAAACAAAATATTACATAGCATTCACTTCTTTGTATTTGTCTCTCTAGATCTATATCAACTCACTACAGCCATCACTCTCCTACTATGAGACCTAGGTAACTATATTTATACGTTTATATCTCTTCAGCCATTACAATACATTGCAAAAACCCTAACCCTAATGTCATTAGGTCTTCCATGTATGCATGTGTGATGTTCTTCCTTCCAACTATCGCTTTCCTCGTGCATGCCTTCTTTCCCAAAATTTCCTTTCTTTCTGCTTTGGCCTTCTTCCAACACTTTCCCTTTGACATCAATGGAAAATGATAGTCCTCTCCTTGGGGATTCTCACCCTACCTGAACTCTCCTTGGGGATGCTCCCCATGTCTGGATGCCTTT
Organism: Picea engelmannii; assembly: GCA_009831015.1. Lineage (NCBI taxonomy): Eukaryota > Viridiplantae > Streptophyta > Pinopsida > Pinales > Pinaceae > Picea > Picea engelmannii. Next base: position 249,666 of record ML787545.1, on the reverse strand, counting down.
GAGCTTCCTTTGAATAATCTCTACCCCTTTGGACAAGGGATATCACTATGATTTAATGCTAATGGCATGGCTGCTGATCATCTCTCCTCCTGGAATCACGCTACTGAAACCAATCATGGGAAGAAGAATAAATCCCCCTGTGGGTATGTCTCCCCCTATCTTCTCTGCAAGATGAACAATATGATACCACTGCAATCTGCTTCTACTGCAAATGCTACTACTCAACTAGAACATATATCAACTGCTCAAGAATGATGTGCTCTTCCTATGACGATCCTTGGACCTGTCCATGCATCAAACTCGTGCCATACCACATCATGAAGCAAAATATATGTCAACAATGAATAGAGAATCATGAACAAAACATCAACCATGTACATCAATACTATACAATATACCATAAGATATCATCAATGGAGTGTATCAACCATATGCCAAGAACATGTGCCAACTGTGTACCAACCATATGCCTCTACAAACATGCCAACCATGTGCCTATTGTAGAGGCTAGTAGGCCCTGTCAACTAGACCTGATGATCGACTTAGACTTGTCGTTCGACTGATGTAGTTAGAAGTAGAAGTCGGTCGGAGTATTTGTTGACCAACCAACCTAGGAAGTTAAGCAGTTACAACTACCTGTTAGAGGTATAAATAGATAAGCACATGAAGGCTCAGATAGCTTTAGGGGAGAGGATATATGTAATTGTGTTGTACTGTCTATCATATAATAAAAGGACTCTTTTGGGCTCTCATTACTTGTGTATGTCTGTATGTCTATATATCTATGTGCATGCATGTCTATAATGGCTATGTAAGGTTCTACTGGTAACACTCTCTACTTTCCCTTAGATTACAACATTGGTTGCATTGTCGGTAGTACTGAACTTGGGAGTATAGAAGTATACATAAATGATAACTCAACAAGACATACTGAGTGGTTGGAGCACAAAATCGAGAACTACATTAGAAACTATGTAAGAAGGAATAACCTCTCTCTATCCAAAGCAAGATCGCAGTTCTTTTCATAAACGCACGAAAGATTCTTTGAAGCTATCCCAGAAGCATTGTTTCAGCACATCAACAGATCCAGTGATGCGTAGATTGACACCCAAAGAGGAGTTAGGCCCAAAATTGACGAACGAAGGAAGAATGAACCTACACAACTGGCTAAAGTCGTTGAAGATCGGATGTCCCTAGACAAAATAAAAGAAAAATTCTACACCGAATTGCATGATGGATTTTTCTGCATGGTTCCAACACTTCTTCACAAATTCATTCTCGACAAGGGATTCGTTGATATCGTCGAATACCGACCAATACTAGGAACACAGTTACCGAATAAAAACTTCCAAGAAAGAGACGAAAGGTGGGAAGCATTTCTTGACGCAAAGTGCAAAGATACAGGAGAAGCATGAGATTACTTCTTGAAGAAACAAACATGGCCAATGCTCCTGACTTAGAATAAGTCAGGTTGGAAATGGGGGGTCATTCTAGATTGTGAAATTTCATAAAAAAATAAGTAGCATTTGCCAATCCCAAATGTTGTCGAGAGGAAAACATGCCCATAAGAAATTCTCAGATATCCAGAAAATAGAACAGGACAAAAGACAACAGAAATGAGAAGAGCTTCGTAACCAGTGGAACAATAAAAATTTGAATAGAAATATGTCATGGGATGGTTAGCCAGTTAGAGAGCGTGAGTAGTCTGAGTTAGACAGAGATCGACCAGATTTATCAAGAGAAACAACCACGACGACACCCGATATATATAGCGATTCACATTTGAACCCCCATCACTTGGTCGACGAACCAAAAAGTATGGACTATGAAGAATCTAGACTAGATTTACGTATGTCTCCCACACCAAAAACCAGTCCAAGGATAAGAGAATTTCTTCAACAAAGGCTAATGATCGATGACCAATAAAAAATATTATGGTACTGAACAAACAACTTGGGAAACCTACCAGACGCATTGATTGTCGAGTGTGGATGAAATGAAGTCTACAATATGATTATTCAAATTAAATACCTCACCGAATTGACCCCCCTGCCACATATAATATCGTGAGAATAAATTAACTATAATCTGGGAAAAACACAACCATTGGAATGACAGTTGGTCGAATACAAAGATCAAAGTTCCCAAACTGAGGACTCATATTTCGTACTCAAGAAGAGGCAACTATTCCTTGAGTATCATCCCTCGTCATACACAAACAAAACCTAACCAAAAGATTCAACAGCTCATTCTAAAGAAGTTAGTAAATCAAGCACCAAGAAAACCAAGTGTCCCCACCAATAATTTCAAAATGGGACTCAATCATATCCTCGTCGATGAGGGAGAATAAGACCCAAGACACCGTTGGTTTGTATGTGAAAATTTTTGGGAGGCAAATGATATTTCAAATGAAGATAAGTAGATGGCAGAATTCAGAGCTGCATTGCACCATCGCTCCTTAAATTGGTTCATGAAATACACTGAGAAGAAAACTCGTTCAAAGGCATAAATAAAGAATAATTTTCTAACATTCTTTAAAATCCAGGAAATCACACATCTAGCAACACAAAAGATAAAGGAAATAAAGAAAATACCAAGTGAGTCGGTAAGAGAATATGGAAAAATATTTAAAGGCCTCTTAAGTCAAATCCCTTCGACGATTGACTAGAACTTGCTAGTCCAGTGGTATGTAGCGGGGCTACTGCCAAGAATTAGATCCTTGTTATGCCTATATGAGACAACCAACTGTGAGGACGCATTACAAAAGGCACAACGAGTCGAGTTGAATGACGATAGCCCGTCAACTTCCTCGACGACAGAAATACTTGAGGAAAATATATAACATATGCAACAAAATATCAAAAATATAATGATCTGACACAATGCGATATGGTGCACCACATGCACTAGGGAAGGGCATATAAAAGATAATTATCCCCTAACTAAGCACATGAAAATGATAGATTTCCATCGATTTCAATCCCAACAATATTGTAGCATATGTGAATGCTTAACTGATAATAACATACAATATTGTCCACACAATCTAAAAAACACAAAGTGGTGCTACATCTGTGAAGCTTCTGATCATCGAAATTCAGAATGCCACCTAAATGCATGAAATCAGAATAATATATGAATCGTCTACCACATAGAAACTATCGACCAAAAAAACAACTATGGTTGAAGAGATGATTATTTCGGTGGTTGTGGTCGAGGTCGAGAAGGTAAACGCAGATTTGGTGGTCGAGGTCGTGGATGACCATATTGTGCTAATTGCTGAAAAAATGATTACGGTAGCACAAACTGTCCTATAAAAGACAGGATTGATCTGAAGTTCTGCAACATATACGACATTGGAGATCACTCTCTAGAATATTGTTCGATAGTGCTTGAAAAAATTATACCTAGAAAGACTGTGAACCTACTAAATACAGTATCTAAAGAAGATGTAAGTAACTCTAAGAATCTACATATTATTACAAGGTTAGGTTCAGGACGCGACATCCATACTCCACCACAAAACTATCAAAGAAAAAATACTAGAAACTTTCCAAACCCAGATAAGGAAGAGAAAATAATGAGAGAAGCTCTTAAATTCTTCAGGAATACAACATAATATCAACAAAATCCAAGAAGACGAGATGAAGAAATCATCCATGAATTTTTTCAACTAATTAAAGAAAAAAACTCGATAGGCAGGCTTGCTCGATATTCTGTGAGAATTCAAAGATGGTCAGAAGCCAACCAAGGATGAAAATCACCTCTCTTACAACAACAAATATTACGATCCATGAGTCAACTTGGAAATCGAAGGAATGATGGTCAATCAGGTGGTGGTCGATTTTGGTTCGCAGGTTAGTATTTTACAAAGAGAAACATGGATATGACTGGGCCAACCTAACCTAGCACAGACATTGAATTATCTTAAGTTAGTTGATCAGAGATTAATAGAACCAGTCCGAATACTAAGAAATGTCGATACAAAAATTATGAGAATAGCGACCTCGGTCGACTTTGAGGTGATCAAACTTGTTGAAGGAATGCCAACATACACAACTCTTTTCGGTCGACCATGGGGTCGACAAATGAAACCAACTATCTCCCTGGAAAGAGATAGAATCAAATTAAAAGGAAGTGGGAGAAAAATAATTATTCCCCTAGATCCAAAGGAAGGAAAACCATGGATGGATTCATGGGATGAAGATCAAGAAGCCAGATGTTTATATGAGATAAATAATGAACAAAACAATTATATAAAACCGACCGCAGAAGGATAAATTTTTAGAGAATATCCCATTTCGGTCGGATATAATTCTGACTCCACCTTTTACAACTGGAAAATATAGAACTATGAAGCACATGCAAATGATTGTTGGTATATGGAATTTATTCCAAAGAAACATCTTAATACATGCTATTCAATCCAGGATGTACCAAAATTTTATGAAAAAATATCCCGAAAAACTCCCACTCTCATTCCGACAGAAATTCATATAAGAAAACCCTTGCGATATAGTGAACGACATACCCCTTCGACTCACATGGAATATGTAGCAAAATCCATAAGAGAGAAAGGAAGAACAAAGAGTCTTGTAGAAATTTTCATAGGCTAGGCTGCAAGATGGTGAGAAACACATTCCCCCCAATTACAAACATGGACAACTATGTCAACATACTTCTTCGAAAGATTCGACGATAAGAAACTATCAAAAGACGAAAATATTCCTACATTCAAATTCGGCTAGGACCCAACAGAGCATATCCAACATTGCGAAAGTGAATGGAGAATAATTGGATACAAGGATAAAAGGGTATGGTGCCATATGTTCCCATGTACATTAGATGAAATACCAAGAAAATGGTACAAAATTGAAGAAGCCTGTGGTCACACCTCCAATTGGGCCGAAATCAAAAGAAATTTTGTCCAAGACTTCGAATTTAATCTCATAGAGGAGCACTTGAAAGATACATCAAATCAAATAAAAATATTTTTAGAAATTTATTCACCATATCAACAGAAAGAAAAAGAGAATATTATGTTCGATGAAGGATCGATGTCGACATGCAACTTGGTGTTGGTAGAAAACAAGGGAATCTTGACTGCTCAGAGGATTGATATGGATAATACAAAATGGCCTTTACAAAGATTCTAATGGAAGAAAAACCATTCGGAATTACATAATCATGTAAAATCAGTATTAAGCATAGCCACAGAACACAAAGAGGACCTAGAACAACTCGACTTCTCAAAAATATTTACGAAAATTGAAGAAGGAGAACACCATCTCAATGAAGCAAAGCCACCAAAATGGATGGAAGCGGAAATAAGAACGAAAGAATTCAACATATCAAATGATGACCGACCAAAAATGGTGAGAGTAGGTGATTATTGGTCTAATAAGAAAACAATCGACATAGTTAGTCTATTAAAAGAGTACCAAGATGTTTTTGCATGCGACTACAAGGACCTGAAAGGACTCGTAGAGTAAATGGGTGAAATGAATATCAAATTGATTCTAGGAGAGAAGCCGATTAAAAAATGACCATACAAGTTAGCACATAATTAAAAACCGATCGTTCAAAAGGAGATAGAAGGAATGTTACAAGAAGGCATTATTTATCCTATCAACAAAGCAGAATGGGCGAGTCCGATTGTGGTACAACCAAAGAAGCATGATGAAAAAAAGTTAATAATCTGTGTCAACTTTCAGGGACTCAACAAATAGACTGTGATAGACCCGTTTCCCACCCCTTTTGCTGATGAAATCATAAACGAAGTCGTTGGGAATGAATATTATTATTTTACTGATCAATTCTCAGGATATAACTAGGTGCCAATTGCAAAATAAGATCAAGCAAAAACAAATTTCGTGTCAAAATTTGGATCTTTTTCTTACAGAGTCATGCCCTTCGGACTAAAAAACACACCAACAGTTTTTTCAAGAATAGTGGTCAAAGCATTCCAAGAGTACATCTACAAAAACATGGTTGTATACTTTGACGATTGGACAATATATAGTCTACTCAGAAACCAAATACAATAGCTCTGACTCATGTTAGAACGTTGTAGACAGATTCAACTATCACTTAACATCAGGAAATGCATATTCGCCACACCTATTGGAATCTTACTTGGACACGTGGTATGTAAATATGGAGTGAAGGTCAATATAGATAAAATAAACATTATCCTTGATCTAAAACCCCCTGTAAATAAAAAACAAATAAAAATTCTATTGGGTCATACTTGTTAGGATATTTAGACACTTAGGAGTTAGTTAAGATCTACTTGGTCTAATATGTCGTTAGGTAAAAGTGTGTCTCTTTAGTATGCATTAGTATGCATTTGTAGTTAGGCAATCCGACGGTCACGATATGTTCCCGACATAGA
>ML787545.1:196065-228090 GCA_009831015.1 Picea engelmannii | reverse complement strand
TGATTCATCTTGATATTAATAAAGAATACTTTTCCCGTCCCAATGTACGAGTCTTATATATTTTATTTGATTTATGCTTAATCTCTAACCCTCTAGTAGAACAATAGCATGTATGCGTAGTGTTTTTGTCTTGATTGCAGGATTGTCTTTGGAAGGAGTAGCAGAAGCAAGGAGATAAAGCGTAACGGAGGATCTACACCAAACGTCGATAAAAAGGTTAGTCGGTTCTTTCCATGTTTGCATGTGAAAAAAGGGTTTTAGGTTTGGGATAGAAGGTTAAAAGTAATTTCTTAAGGGTCATGATCTGCATGCAAGTTTAAGCCCTAGCTTGTTAGTCCGTAGGGTATAATTTCCCAACAACAAGACCTTCCGTCACCCTGCCACTTTCAGCTGGAACTTGACTGTACAAGGCTTTGGTGTAGAGTTGTGTCAGCACCTGAACCAAAAGAATTACACTACCAACCAACAATAGAGGAAATATTTGCAGAGTTGGAAAGACAAGAGAATCAGAACCTTGAAATTCTATCAGAGTCACAACAGACATGGATTCCTCTTTTGATGTCATTGACTGACGAAGAGAAAGAGGAAGAAAGACAATCTTCCCTCTATACAATTTTGTTTGTTGAATATTTACAAGCTCTAGTATTAGTCCCTCAAAATCCTTCTCCAGAAAAAAGAAAACGACTAAATAAAAAGAACAAAGGGAAGAAATCTACCAAAGAAGAAGCATTAGAGATCGACACAAAGGAGATATGGAGAGAAACTTTCCATTCGATTGAGTGCATCGACTTCAATGATCTAATCATGAAAGAAAAAATGACAAGTATTACCTCTAATATTACTATCAAGTGAAAGCAAACTCGACAAGAAACGACTACCATGAAGAATATCTATAGTTCCTCTGTCGAGCCTCAGATGAAGGAGCCTTACAAAAATAAAAGAAAATAAAGAGTTCACTCAAATAGATTGAAACTAGAGGGGAAAAGAGGTAGAAGAATCTAGAGAGAACAACTTATTTTTTAAGCCCCACAAAAGTTACAATGAATACGATAGAATGAGAATTAAGACCGAAAGTAACAAAAAGCAAGAAAATAACACCTGATGCAACAATCGACCTCACTAGGGAGTCACCCCCTGCAGAACCGGTCCGGGCCATAGAAGAAGTACCTGCAAAGAAAAAGAAGAGGCAACTAATTATCAATGAATTGTCTGAAGCCATAGAGTTAGATCAACTAGTTGAGACATATGATATTGAGATAGAAACTATCAACATGGAGAAACATGAGTCAGTCGAAGAAACCGACACAGAACTGCTACAAAAGCCAGTAGAAGCAATGCATGTCAATGAATCGACCATCCCAACACAACAATAGGAAACCCATCCATTTGAAGCATCAGATCAAGAAGAATAATTCATGGGATCAGTTGAAACACATCAAGTCAATATTAACCAGAATGATAAGGACGCAGGGCAATAAAAAGACACTCCAAGCACTCAAGCAAAGAAAATCTAAAAAACGCAGAATGAAAAACCTTTACCGGAGATAGATCCTATAAATACTAAGTAGATTAATGTAGAAAAACCAAATATTCGGGACAAAGAAAATATGAATGAACACAACACCCAACACGAGGAAGAAGAAAAAATGAAGCAAGTGAACAAAGCATCCTGACAACACAACAAACACTCACAAAAGATGGTCAAACACCTAAGTTCGCAGATAAACAAAAGAAAAGAAAACCATCCATCATCACCATCAAAACAAATGGAAGGGAGACTCCATCGGGATCGTCAGTCGAAACCTCATTCGACCCAACCACCATCTCCGAAAAAAAATTGTTCGACTTACATGGAGCCATCCCCAAAGAATCAACAAGAAGATGGAAGAAGTTGTTGAAAGAAGGAAGTCGGGTCGAACGATTAAAACAAGAACAAAGGAATATATTGAAAGAATGTAGAGAAGAATTAAGGCTGCACGAAGGGATAGACAAAATATTAGAGTGATCATGGTGGATATCGGTGGCCACCCACCTTTTCCAACTAGCTCAAAACAGTTTTCTGGCAATTTTGCTAATTTACTATTTTTAGCAGTTTTTAACTTTCGAGGCCATTTTGAGGGCCTAAATGAAGGTTTTTTTGGATTGATCCTCTCAATGAACTTTAAAGACTCATATTGAGTGCCCAAAATGAATCCCCTCTATGATACCTTTCCAACGAGCTATTGTATGCCCCAAACGGAGATCGTATGAAAAATTTACGACCCCGAGAAGTTGATGTACTAACTTACCCAAACGGTGCCCACATGACTTTTGGCACTTCATCTCATAGGATTAGGTTTTTGGATGTATAGGGTTTTTGAAATTATGTTTTGTTGTAAAAAATGCCTTCATATCCTCATTATAATCATCTTCTTGTGAATGAGCGCAGTCGTCACATCTCTTCTCAGAGATAAGCCGCCACCATTCCAACAAGCTTGTTTTTTGTTGCATTTACAGTTTCAACTTATTTTTTTATTGAATAGAAAACTAGTTTTACTCTATCTTTGTTATTATGTGTTAAGCATATTTTAATAATTTCTATTCATTTCTTTCTTCTCATAAAATCTAGATCAATGGTATCATATCGGTCTACTCCTTGTCATCTTAATGTATGTCTCCAACGAGGGGAGGGTATAAATAATTGGGTCTCGAGCTTGTTTCTCTTGAGGAAAAAATCTATCGCACGCCCAAGTGACCTCTCATGGCAGGAGAAAATAAATATGATGGGACAAGATATCCTTTCAAAAAAATTCTCAAGGAGTCCCTCATGCAACAGAGGAACGGGATGATGGATAGTTTTGCGCAAATCCTTCGACGGATACCAACATGAAATGCATATTCCTCGAGCAGAGGTGACACCCCCTTCAAGGTACAACAAAAATTCGATATTCCAATATTTTAAGGTCGGATAGACGCAAATGTTGTAGACAATTGTTTGAATCTACTAGAAGGGTATTTTTCTGTTGATAACTTTTCGAATAGAGAAAAGATTACTTTTGTGCTCCTCAAAGCCGTTCCCCATGTCAAATATTGATGGGGAACTTTTTGTGAGAAAAAATAAATATAGGAACCCTCATTATTTACAGTCATGACCACCTGGGAATCCTTTAAGGATGTTATTAAGGAACAATACTAACCTTTCAGAAGTTATGACGACTTTTATACCAAATGGACCACACTGCGGCAAGAAAGGGATCAAGTAGTGTCAAAGTTCACAAATCTCTTCCATACCTTGCGCACCAAGATGGGTATCAAAGATTCAGAGCGACATTTGGTGCTCAATTATCGTGGTGCTCTACATAGATAAATACAGACCGAAATGGAATTTCTGTACATCTCATCCTTGGGCACGACCTACCGATATGTCATCAAAATCAAGCAGAAGCTCAAACAAAAGATGTGGCAATTTGGGCCTGGGAACCCCTCACAAAAAAATCCAAGAAAGGGCAGCCCCAACCCACATAACAAAGGACAAAACCAAGATGGAAAATATCAATACAACCATTCCAAGATGCAAGCAAAGAAGGACACCGAAAAGACAAAGAAAGGTACCGAAAAGTGGTGTGACTTCCATAAGATCCCTTGGAATAACATTGTTGATTGCCTCTCAAAGCATTCACTGGTGGCCGAAGTGAAATCCTATGAATTAGATGCTGGTTCTGAATCTGATTTAGAACCAAAAAGGGGAAGACAGATCATTGACGTGAAACCAAGTGCCACCGTTGCTACCACCAAGCTCCAACCTAGTGAACCAGATGATCTAGAAGAAGGTGAGCACCTCTTCCATTCATTGATGTGGGTGAAACACACCCCGTTGCACTTCATCGTTGATAGCGGTAGCCAAAAGAAACTCATCTCAGAAGAGGTTGTCAAGCAGTTGGCCCTGTCAACAACGTCGCACCCACAACCCTATACCATTGGATGGCTTCGCCAAAGAAGTGATCTCCACGTTAGCCAACAATGTCAATTGTCGTACGACATCAATCCCTTCAAAGATGAGGTATTGTGTGATGTTTCTCCTCTCGAAGTTTGTAATATTCTGTTTGGCCAACCTTATTTATGGAAATGTCAAGATGTATGTGAGTCTAGGCCTCATAGTGTTATTATTACCTTGAACAAGAAATTGTACAGGATACCCGAGGCAGTCCCTCCTAGTGTTATTTCCTTGATCTATGCTAAACAATGCAGGAAGGTCATCTCTCAGACTGAGAAATTTGTCTTCTTCATGATTCGCTCTCGGAGTGAGAGAAAGATCACAACCACATCCAGGGCCTCCATGACTGATCTCTCCAAGCAACAGAAGCAAGTGGATAAGTTCATTGAATAATACTCAAATATCTTCTCTTCTCCTACCAGGGTACCTCTGCACTGTCAGGTCAAGCATCCCATCGATCTGACCCCAGGCGCACTGCTACCCAATGGTCCAGTCTACCACCACTCTCTATTAGAAAATGATGAGATCAAGAGGAAGATATAAGAACTGCTCCACAAGGGGCACATCTGCCCCAACGCATTGCCTTGTGGGAGCCCAATTGTGTTGTTGCAAAAGAAATATGGGACCTGGGGACTCTGCATTGATTACCGGGCCTTGACTAAAATAACAGTTTGAAACTGGTACCTAATTCCCTGAATTGACGACTTCCTTGATCAACTCACAGTGGCCAAATACTTCAGTAAGATTGATCTGAAGTCTGGCTACCACCAGGTCCCAATAGAACAAACAGATGTATGGAAGACTGCCTTCAAGTCAAAAAAATGTATTTTTGAATGGTTGGTCATGCCCTTTGGTTTGAAAAATGATCCAACAAATTTTATGAGGATGATGGATGATATCCTATGACCTTTCACCAATACTTCTGTAGTGGTGTATCTGTATGACATCCTCATCTACAACAAGACTTGGGCAGAACACTTGCAACATATTCAACAAGTTCTTCACACCCTACGACATCACAAACTATATGCAAGATTGGAAAAATGCTCCTTTGGCATGGACAAGGTCCATTACTTAGGCTACATCATTGATCAACATGGTGTGCATGTGGATCCAGCGAAGATACACGTCATCTGTGACTGGCTATCCCCAAACACACTCACTGAACTTCGGAGCTTCTTGGGCTTTGCCAATTTCTATTGCAGATTCGTGTTGGGATTCTCTCATATCACATGGGCCCTCAGCCAAGTAACCAGGGGTGGCGGTAAGGAAAAATTTGTGTGAGTCATGTCCCAACAACAAGCCTTCAAGGACTTGAAGAATCATTTGTTCGCATCCCTAGTAATTTCATTACCGAACCTGCAACAATCTCTTTGAGATCCAGACAGATGCTTTAGACTATGATGTGGGCATCGTTCTCACTGAACACAGCCACCCTGTGACATATCATAGTGAGACACTATCAGATGTTGTCCATAAGAACACTACTTACGACAATTAAATGTAATGCATTGTGAAAGCCTTTCTCCAGTGGAGACATTACATTCTTGGGAAGGAGACAATCATCCACATTGATCACAAGCCACTACATTTAATGCAGACCCAAGGAAAATTGCAAAATGACTGCCATCAAAATTGATCCACATACTTACAACAATTTCACCTCAACATCAAGTATAAAACAAGAAGTACCAACCGAGTTGTTGATTTCCTCAACCAAACTCCAGTCACGACAGTCACAATAGTGCTAGACTCTGGTGGCCAAGATACCTTCGGATGGCCCCACCTTTATGAGACAGACCCTGACTTCTCCACCACTTACCAAATGTTGGGCACCAATTCAGTGGTTGCTAATTTCCATCTTCAAGATGAGATGTTGTTCCATTTGGGCCATCTCTGCATTCCATCAAGTGAGTGCGTGAAGCTGATTTGGGAAGCTCACTACAATTGGGTGGCAGGACACTTTCGTGTCGAAAATATAGTGAAAGTGATGCAGAAACATTTCTACTGGTTGAAACTTTGACAGGATGTCGACAAGTATATCAGATCTTGCACCGCTTGCACTATTTCCAAACCAAACACAAAGAAATAGGGCCTGTACAATCCTCAGCATACTTCTGACAGGATGTGGGAATCCATCTCAATGGACTACATGTCAGGCCTCCCATCCACCAAGAGGGAAAATGACTGTGTTTTTATGGTTGTTGATCACTTTTCCAAGATGGCGATTCTAGCCGCCTACAAGAAGAACATCAAAACAAAATCCACTACCAAGCTCTGCATTGAATGAGTATGGATACATTTTTGGATCTCACAAACCATTCTCTTAGACTGTGAAATTCGGTTCCTCAACACATTATGGTTGAGCCTCTGGTCACTACTGGATACCAAGCTCACCAAATCCACTGCCTGCCACCCCCAGACAAATGGCCAAACTGAGGTCATCAATTAGATGATCGTACATATCGTGCGTATGTATAATTCAAAACACCCCAAAACATGGGATGAGAGTCTTACCTATCTCCAACATAGCTACAATCGAACCCTACATAGCTCAACTAGCCACAACCCCTTTCAGGTGGGGTTGGGATTCCAACCATTGGGCCCCATGGATGTTGCACTACCCCTGATGACCACCTCAACCGACTCGTTCCCTGCTCCACCAGATGCTAACAAAGACACCTGGTTCATTGAGCAGATCCAGCACATCCGCCAACAGGTTTAGGATATTTTACAGAAATCTAATGCCAAGTACAAACAACGCCATGATCAACATCGGGTGCCACATAAGTTTCAGGTGGGCGACAAAGTTTAGTTGCACTTGTAGAAAGAACGCCTTACAGATCCCCATTGAAAGATTCACCCACTCTGTTATGGGTCATACACCATAACCAAGGCTGTGGGTGACAATGATTTTTAGATCAACATTCCCCCTTTCCTTGGCCTACACCTAGTCTTCAACGTGGCTCTCCTTCGACCCTATTTCCCACCATAATTGGACACCTCAGAGATAGCAGAGAAGTTGACACCAAAAGAGATCAAGCCTTACTGCATTTAATAGGCATATAGTGATTATATTGTGGATAAATATATCAAGGGCACTTGACAACAAAGGATCCAACTTTATCAACTCGTCAAAGTAGGGCAAATCCTACACCAAGGCAAGTGGCTCACCCGGGGCCAAATTCAACAGAAATTTCCTCTTCTGATGGGAGAACTCAACGCAATGGATAAAATTTATTCCTAAGGAGGGAGGATTGATCCAAGTAGATATCGGTGGCCACCCACCTTTTCCAACTGGCTCAAAACAATTTTCTGGCAATTTTGGTAATTTACTATTTTTAGCAGTTTTTAACTTCTGGGGCCATTTTGAGGGCCTAAATGAATGTTTTTTGGGATAACTCTTCTCAATGATATCCAAAGGATTTTTTTGAGCCCATAAAATGAATCTCCTCGATGATACCTTTCCAACGAGCTATCGTGCACCCCAAACGGAGATCGTATGCAAAGGTTACGACCCGGGGAAGTTGATATACTAACTTACCCAAACGGGGCCCACATAACTTTTGGTGCTTCATCTCCTAGTGTTAGGTTTTTTGGATGTCTAGGGTTTGTGACATTCCAGTTTATTGTAAAAAATGCCTTCAGAACCCCATTGTAATCATCTTCTTGTGAATGAGTGCAACCGTCACATCTCTTCTCAGAGATAAGCCACCACCATTCCAGCAAGCTTGTTTTCCTTTGCATTTTATAGTTTCAACTTAGTTCCTTATTGAATAGAAAAATAGTTTTATTGTATCTCTATTATTTTGTCTTAAGTATCTTTTAATAATCTGTATTCATTTCATTCTACTCATAAAATCTGGATCACGGAGTTATAGAAACCCTTATACAACTTCAAGGAACTGATCGACAAAAGGACCGAAAGCAGTACAAATTACCGACAACAAGTAGAAGTATTGAAGAAAGAAAAAGAAGAAGTCGAGCAACAACGTGACTTAGTACTTAAAGAAGGCCAGACAACCCAAGAACAAATAAATATGGTATCAAAAGAAGAACAACGGAATTTTAAAAGCTTCATGCAACATGTTCATAAATTAACCAAAGAATCCAACACACTCAGCTTGGTGCTAAATGATTCGTTGACTCACTTTGCAGAAGCATTTAGTAAATGTTGGGTACAAAGTGCTGCGGTCTACAGTATAGAACAATCAAGGAAATCGACCATGGATAACAAAGTAAAAGAATCCCTTAACGTTGTTGGGTATGTGTTATATTATTTGCATGTGTGTGTGTGGGTGCATCAGATATGACAATTGCGTCTATCGATCCCTCGTAGTAGTGCCCAGTTTGTGTCGTGTGCGTCGGGTGCTTTCCTAGGGGGGTCCTAAGGCGGGGCAGGTATTCCCCCCTTGGTTACATGCAGCGTTCAGGGCAGCGCCCCGAATATTTTTTGGGCGGTTTTTCCTATTTTTAGCGGTTTACTAAAAATAATCCCAGTTTTAGGGATTAGGGTTTTGGTATCTACGGAATACCTAAAAACATTGTGCATATTGTATAATGAATGGTGAAATTCGAGATAATCAATATAAGAAAAGTTTTCCCGGTTGAGGGTTTCCGATATAAAATCTCTGTGTACTCTATGTATGAGCCATTGATTAAATTTTGTTTTGGTTAAGAATCTATATGCATTGCTTTACTTCATAGGTTTAAAACTTACAAACATGTAGTTGGAAAAAGAAAAGTAGTTTAACAACAATTATCACAGTAGGAGCAGGAATGGAAGAAAGAGGGACACAAAGTGCATCTAGAAACAGATCAGGCAGCTAGTCGTATGAACCAACTAATCAAGAGAATGGAGCATATAGAGCAGCAATTGGATCAACAATCGAGCACCTCTCAGACAAAAAATTTAGCGGAGAAAGTCTAGGTGATCACCCAGTGAAAGATTCTAAATGGCGAGGTTCAACAGGCCATCAACACTTGGTGTGACTTCATCCAACGAATAAAGATTTTAGCTCCTAATATTATTTAGAAAACTTTCAATGTCAAAACAGAAAGTGAAAAGAGCAGAGCAGTCAATGAATCTAGTAGAGGAACTCCATGCACAACAGCTCAATCAGAATTAGAACCTTGAGTCGGCCGACCGAATAAATATTTTGTCTCTTCTTCTTACATACTTATTTCTCTTTATCCGTCTATACTTCTTCATCTATTGTAATTTTGTAATCACAATATGAGAAAAAAATATTTTGTATAACCCCCTCTTGCTCGGGACAAGCAAGGAATTGAGATGGGGGGAGATGTTGTAGGGGCTAGTCAACTAGACCCGATGGTCGACTTATAATTGTCGGTCAATCGACGTAGTTAGAAGTAGAAGTCAGTCAGAGTCTCTGTTAATTGACCGACCCGGATAGTTAAGTACTTACGACTGCCTATTAGAGGTATGAATAGATAAGCACATGAAGGCTCAGATAGATTCATGGAAGAGGATATATGTAATTGTGTTGTACTATCTATCATATAATAAAAAGACTCTTCTTTGGGATCTCATTACTTATGTATGTCCATATGTCTATGTGTATGCATCTCTATAATGGATATGCAAGGTTCTACTTGTAACACTCTCTACTTTCCCTTAGATTACAACATGCCTCAAACAAGTGAAATATCAGCCATGATATGCCTCTTCCATGAACCAAGTTCCACAACCATGTATCTCAACCATCAATATATCAACCAAGCATCTCAACTATATCATCCCATACACCATGTACCAAAGCAAGTGCATCAACCATGGATCAAACTATGACTCATAAATGATGTACAACATAACCACCTCATCAACTCATCAACTACATGTACCAATATGTAGCTCAACCACATGCCAAATGCATGCACCAAGACATCCAACAAATATGCCTCTAACAATACATCATAATATATATCAATGGAGCTCACATATGTACTGACCATTTACCATGACAAATCTGCCTAAAAAACC
Source organism: Picea engelmannii (assembly GCA_009831015.1). NCBI lineage: Eukaryota > Viridiplantae > Streptophyta > Pinopsida > Pinales > Pinaceae > Picea > Picea engelmannii. The sequence goes on along the minus strand of ML787545.1, from coordinate 218,113 downwards.
ATTCACTACATCAAGTACTAAGTAGCCAATAGTACCTCTTAACATGTTCTAAGAGTGTCCCATCATCATGATAGCATCGCATAGCATGATATATCTAGATAGCATCACATCATCATCATATATCTCATAGAAAAGGTGCCATAACATCACTTAGAACATAACCAACAATATACCTTATCAGGAATGCATCACTCCACACACTAAAGTTTGTACCATGCATCCAAGATAGATAAGCTTCAACACGCAACCATATTTCATCACCATACATACATCAAGCACACATATAATAATATAATCATGAAAAATTGCAACAAACCATGTCAGACCCTGCAAAATAGAGTTATACCATCAAACCATGCTTCAAATCATCTATACACTCCTCTTCTTGAGGATTTTTGAATAGGAACACGGCTTGTTCCAGGGAAAACTCGCATGTGTATGTGAAATTTCCATAGGTCACCTCATATACATATGATACTTCTCCCATAGGAGCCCGCGTATGCTTCAGAAAGAGTGAAGCTTTCTTGATTCTTGATTCCTTCATTCATGTCTGGTTGTTCAGTCTTCTTCACCGACTTCTGAGAGTGTCATGATTTCTCTGTACTTGTACTTTGAGCTTCCATGATTTCAACATTGTCTTCCTTCTAAGTTACATGTGCTCTTCTTTCCATTCTATATGAAGCACTCCTCATTGACTCTCTCCTTGAATTCCAACAATCCTGAGCTTTGTGGACAAACCCACTGCAACTGTAACATCTCATGGTGTGACAATGAGAAACAATGTATCCCACTTGATTACATCTCCAACATCTTAGGTTGTTATGAAAAATTCCAACATCTTTCCTTGCATAATGTCTACAATCCAAAGCTTTGTGACCAAATTCATTACATGAGAAACAATGACCATGAAAATATTTTCATACCTTTGCTTTGGTGTCCACCTTGAAGGTGTCTCTCTTCTAAATTTTCTTTGAGGTGTAGGAATTGCTTCTTTACTTCCACCTTTTGAAAATGAAGGACTTACCTCATGCTTCTTAGAAGTGATAGATTCAAAGTGTGATGCTTCCTTGTTGTATCCAAGACCGTATTTTATCATTAGGTGATCATTAGGTGATCTTTGACAACTCAATATTTCATCAAGAATGGTTGAATTGTTCATGAACCTGTTTGACTTCTTTGCTTTCCTTCTGGCTTCTTCAATTTGGGTATTCAGATTGAAATTGACTTCAAGGATTTTTCTAGACTCATAATCTACTTTCTTCTTTTCTTATGCTTCACTAATTATATCACTCTTTAGTCTCTTGATCTCTTCTTCTTGTTTCGTGAGTATTTGTCTTAGTGCCATGGTATGCCTTTGGTATTTTTCCAAGGCTTCCTTAATGTATTCATCAAGATCAAAATTAGGATCAAAAGTATATTGATCATCTTCTAACACATCTAAAAATTTATCTTTTAGCTTCAACAAATCTTCCTCTTTATCGATAAGATAACAATTAGATGATTCTACACAACCTTATTCTACTTATGTGTCCATGGATCTCCTTCTAGCTTGTAAGGATTATAATCAAGGCTTTCTCTGATACCAATTGTTGGACTACGATTTCCGTTAGACCAAAATCCGCAAGAATTAGTTTCCGCCACAATCGTCGGAGTTAGGATCCATGAGAGGGGGTTAACCCATGTCGCAAAACTCACAGGAAGCATTGAACCCAATGTCCAACAACTAGTGTGTATATCATAGTGTGCATTGTAAAGTTTGTAACAATAATGATAATAGTAACAACAACAGTAATGGTATCATTGAAGGAAACATTATTGTTGTTGTCATAGGAGCATCGATGTTCTTATTACAATCATTAGCATCGATGCATTTTACATGTATATAGCACTGGTGTGTTTGTTCATGTATATCCCTAGTGTTTAAAAATCACTTTAACGCACTTAATGCATAAATATGTACGGGCCACATAGCTGCGTTTAAATGAAGACAATGTAATAATATGTTTTAGTGTTGAATTTATCCATGTTACGTGTATGCAAAGGCATCTTCTTTTATTTTGACAAAAAATCATTTAATCATTAAAAAACCAAATATTTTTTTTTATATAATATTGATTTTTATATTTTAGTTATTTCATATAGATATAATAATTGCAATGCATTGTATTGTTTAAACAAATATACCAGTAGATTACCCCTTTGTTTATTGCAACAATGTAAATCATCCATACATTTAATTGACAAAGTAACAATTTATGACACCGAACAATGCAATATAATAAGAAACCCATTTTATTATATATGAAAAGGACCTTTTGTCACACAAAACGGTACAACATAAAGGTTTGCGATAGTAAAAAATGTCAATAAGTAATTGTTACAATTATTGTTAACCCGCCCTCATCAATTTGGACAATATGTCCACATTAAACAAATTGTTTGATTTTTATAGACAAACATGTCAAAATATGCAGTGTGTAGCATTCAATTATAATGATCATCATTTACTACATAGACTGTTGTCATTGCACGGGCTTCTTGCATCTCTCATTCTTCATCACTTATAGGGGATATTGTACTAGGGTTATTTGGTTGAATGTTTGGTTTATTGGATTGATTTTGTTCTACCTATTCATGTTCCATCTACAAACATATAAATAAAGTGTAATGAGTATATCTACATTTATACTATAATATACATGATTGCGTAAGTCAAAAAGTGTATCATAGCAATGAGTGATTTATATAGAGTAAAAAATATTTCGAAGCCATTCCTCATTCCATCTTTCAACAAATACTTTGTTGGCTTCACTCCATAATTTGTCTCATGTTAGTTTTATACACCATGACAAAAAACATATTTTTTTTTTTGTTTTTTAAACAAAAACAATTACTTTTGTATTAAAATGGCACTGCTATTGAACTGTACAACATATTAATACAAAATTTAAAGAGTAATATTGTTTTGAAGACTTTACAGTTATTCAAAATTTCCACAAAATTACAACCTATATGCCATATTCTCAAAATTTTGTTCCTAAAGATAGCTACATGGCTTGTATATAGCCTTTAATATTGTCCTAATAACAAGATAGACCTTTAATATTGTCCTAATAACAAGATAGATTTATAAAACATAAGTAAATTTAAACATTGTTGGTTCCATTCCTGTTAGGATTGTTTTTCTTGCTTTTCACCTTTGTTGAAAATATTTTTGAAGTTTTCTTCCATGCACGTTTATAATTTTGTTGCACAATATCCTCTTATGTTGGTTTACTTGTGGGATGACCCAGGTTCTAACTACAGGATTACCAACAACCCTTCGACCATCAGCCCTTCTGGATACAAGAAGGAAACAAAACACAGAAAGTGCACTCCACAGTCTCACCCGAGATGACTTCAATAGGTGGTCGCAGGACTTAGATGTCTGCAACCATGGGATGGGATGTGTTTCTCTCTCAGAAGCATTCGGTCTATTCTCTCTTAGCCCTCAAAATCCCATTAGATCTTAGCTTAGAACAACAACACACTAATATTCCAAAAACACTTCATTAACCATTATAGTGGCATGTATTCCATGATAGATAGTTCTCTATTGTAACATAATATTCATATCTAAACCCTAGGCATGACATTCATTTACTTAGTGATATTCTGCAGATTCCTTGATTTTTTCCTTAGTGCACAGTAATATAACCTTTATCAATTAACATATTCATCACAAAGCTTGTTAACTCAAACATAATAGTAATTAATGCAAACATTCATACACATGACACATATATATTGTGGTTCACCCCCTCCTGGGCTACGTCCACAAAGATTTTTCGCTTGGGCTCTTTATGCATATTCTTGCAAAGTTTAGTGTTGTGCACTATACAATTCTTCCACTGCTACATCCGATCTCCACAGATCACAAAAGTATCTCAACAAGACCTCCTACTCAACAAAAGGATCTACTACAACCTCAACAATACACACCAACAAAAATGGAAACCTTCTTGTCATCCTAATACATTCTATTTATACAACAAAATGGGGAAAATCCCTTACAAAAACGCTAACCCTAAGCGGAGTAGGTTTGTCCACTTTCTCCTTGACTTAATATTGGTGGGTCCATGATCCAACCATTCTCCAAGTCGACGCTTTTCCACTTTCCAACTGCTCCACAACAATTTTTCCATTTTGTATATGCTTTTCTGGCGCTGGTTTTCCTCTATTTCTGGCACTACTTTTCCTTTATTTCCGGTGCGCTCCCCTATTTTCTGGTGTTGTCTTGAAGTCTTCAAAATTTCCTTGGTTTTCTCCCAAAATTGGCTTGTGCCAACAGGCCCCAACACTGACATTTTGACTCATCCTGAGTCACTCGTGGACTCCAGCATCTTTTACTGCTTGTGTCAATGATTCATACATCTCTATTGTTCGTTGGCATTGATCTTGAGCCTGGTTTCTTTTCTCCATCATGGCTTCTACCATCTACGCGGTGACTGGAGGCTTCAATATATATCCTCCCTCCAAGCCTATATGTTCCACTCTTGATTTTCTGTGCCTGCACTGCTTTCTCCTCTGCCTATAGGATGTTCATCTCTGAAAGTGTCTTAACATTTTATGGTAGTGACATCATATTTCGTCGTTGCTTTAACTCTGCCATTACTGCATGTACCTTATCTTCCCTTCCTTGCATGTCCTGCAAGCTTCCATATTCTTGGACTTGCGTCCACAGTTGGCCACTGTGCTCCAACAACTCTGTCATCCTTTGGATAACATGCGCTATATTTTCTACAAGTTATGTGGCTTCCTGATCTCATTGTGCTCTGACTTCTAGAAGACTAGTGGGTACCCCACACTCTTCCATCTCCTTAATCTGGTCCTTGTACTTCTCCAAGGCATGTGCTATTTTCCTCATCCTTTCTTCAAAATATACCCCCTATGACTCTGGGTTGTTTGGGATGGTTTGGAATACTGTGCTAATGTGCTTCTCCATCTCTTCCAATTTCTACTACACTATCTTCTTCGCCTTCCCTTCTTGGCTAACTGTTTCCTTCATTGTAATATTTTCTTCATGTGTTATTTGTAGATTCGTCGCATCAGACCTTTCCCTGGACTAAATTTCCAGTGCAACAATAATTTGTAATTTATAGAGCGCCCTCATCGAGATCTTGGTCAATGCCAAGTCCAATGTATTGATTTCTTTCAGGGGCCTCTACGTTAGCTCCTTGTCAATGAACAAAATATTAGGGGTTATGATAAAATTGGTGCTCCCATGTGTTGTTATTTGCATTGTTTCTCCAATAAGCACTCCTTCCTTAGCTTTTGTTGGTTTCTCTTTTTTTGGTTGCTCTACCCTAATCCTCATCTGCTCTAGTGCAGTTTTCACTTCCTACACCTATTCCAAAATTGAAGACACGTTCTTCTCAACATTCTCCCATACCTGAGATATTCAGTCTTTGACTGTTGTAGCTATTAGTTCAACATCATCTACTATCAGTGATGTTTCCAGTGGTTTTTTATGAGCCTTTTCCTTCTTCCTGGGGCCACTTACTTTCTTCCCTGTCCTCTTCCTTTGATCATCTAATGGCTTAGATGCCTCTGAAATCTGTGTGTCCATGCTTGTCTCCTGCCTAATTTCTTCCTCCATGGGTATTTCCTGTGTCTATGTCCTTGCTTCTCCCACGTGCACCTGTTTTGTTGTAACTCTTGGTGTTTGTCCTATGTGCGGTGGCCCTTGTGTGGAACCACCCTATGGTTTCTTATGTGTCATGTGTTTCTTTTGGATTGGGATGCTTCCCCCCGCTCTGTTGCAAATGTATTTTTGTACCTGTCCTCCAGAGAAATTCTGATCTGATGGTAACCTAGAAATCGATCTGTGAAGGAGTACACTTCATGTCCTCCCACATTCTCTAAAACCTCATCTGTAAATGGAGTAGGAAAAGGATCATGCAAGCAGTTCAGACTGAATGCCAACATCATACAAGGAGAAGAAAAAGTAGGGAGTTTAGACTGAATGCCAACATTGGAGATTTCAACATGGGAGATTTCATATTAGATATAGGATATGAAGTTAATGTGTTACCAAAGAAGACATGGCAATGCATGGGAGAGCCCACATTAGGATACTCACATGTTCAACTGAAACTAGCAAACCAACACAGAGTCCTACCATTTGGTAGACTGAAAGGAGTGACAGTATACATGGATGGAGTGTGCACTAAAGCAAACTTTGAAGTGATTGAAATAGTGGACGGCACAACACCATATCCAACATTGCTTGGGTTGTATTGGGCGTTTGACAACCAGGCAATAATCAATTTGAAGACACGGAAGATGGCATTTGAGTCAGGTGAATACAAGGTCATCACGCCATTAGACCCATCAAAAGGGGAAAGGTTTGTATAACCCACTTGCTTAAACTTAGAAGATATCAGCCAGTTGTACAGAACAAATGCGCGCAATGAGGATTGCGTAAACCCAACTGCAGATGGAATACTCAGTTGGTGGAGCATTACTTCATGTGAAACAAACTCAGATAGTAGTTTAGAGAACTGGTAACAAAGGCTACATGAAGTTTCCACGAGAAGCTGTGCACGAATAGATCGCACAGTAAGATGGGTAGGCACGAAGATAAGGAAACCACCCAGTCTCCACGGAATAAACAATCTGGAATTATTCTTGGCACCGTATGAAGATGAAGTTTCATAGAATCAAAGACTCTTAGAACTTGATATAGCACTCAAGTCCACACCTGCAAGATGTTGGGGTGCACACAAAAAGATGATCACAAATTGGTACCAATGTAAGCGGTTATTGTGCATAAGGTTTGGCGCAGAACAAAAAAATAACCAGAAGCAGAAGTATGATGGGCAGGGGGCACCAGCGGAACGCTTAGAGAAGTGCAGAACGTTGTGTAAATTGACACCCCTAGAGGAATGGCCCCACCATTTCATACACACTCTAGAGGGCATACCAGCGAACTGGTATATAGACCAGGAACTGCATAGAGGAACTACGACCTGGACGGTATTGCAACATAATTTTATAGTTACTTTTGCATTCGAGCATGAAAACCCCAATGTAGACGAAGATCTTAAACAGATAAAAGGGATGATATTCATCAAGGAACCAGAATTCGAACTCATAACAGAAGAACAAGAGAAGAACAAACAGACAGTCAAGTAGTTGTTGTCATGTTACCATGTGCACGAGGACACACCAGAGGAAGACAATCCATGCGATATTCAAATAAAGCAATCGGAAGGTGAAAGAGAAGTGGAGGGTCCACCTATAGAATCATAAGTCATTGTTGTGCCGATCAAGGTGAAGAAAGTCGACATTGGGATAGTCTAGAATCCCAAAATGGCCAGCATTGGAGATTACTGGGATGAGCAAACAATAGAAAGCATAATAAATTTATTGTGCGAGTACAGCGACCTGTTTCCCACAAAATTTACAGAGATGAAGGGTAGAGAAAGAGAGGTAGGAGAAATGAAGATACCACTCAGAGCTGAAGTGAGACCAATCAGACAGCGACCATACAGATTGAACCCGATATATAAGCAGAAAGTCAAAGTTGAGATCGACAAGATGCTCGAAGTTGGAATCATAGAACCAGTGGAAGAATCGGAATGGATAAGCCCGATGGTAGTTTAGGATAAAAACAAAGGAGGGATAAGGATATGCATCGACTTGAGGAACTTGAACGATGCATGCCTACATGACCCGTTCCCTACACCTTTCACGAAGGAAGTGTTGGAGAACGTAGGAGGACACGAAGTTTACTCATTCACTGATGGATTCTTAGGCTACCGCTAGATCAAGATAGCACATGAAAATAGATACAAGACCATGTTTGCTACAAAATGGGGATCCTACCAATACACAGTCATGTCGTTTGGACTGAAGAATGCACCAGCCATATTTTCCAGAGTAGTCATCGTCGTGTTTACGGAATTCATCCACCAATTTCTAGAGGTATACTTGGACGATTGGATAGTCTATAGTTTGTTGAAAGAGCATGTATAGGTATTATGGATGATGTTAGAAAGATGTAGGCAGTGCCAGATATCACTAAACATAAAAAAAATGCATATTCAGAACATCGTTTGGGATACTATTGGGCCATATAGTCTGCAAACAAGGTTTACTAATAGATCCTACAAAGATCACAGTAATTGTTAACTTGCCACCACCAAAACCAATTCGTCAACTAAGAGCGACATTGGGACACATAGGATACTACAGAAATTTTATCAAAGGATATGCGCATATTATCGTGCCAATGGAAAAATTGTAAAGAAAAGATACAAAGTTTCAGTGGAACGACGATTGTCAACACAGTCTGGATATGTTGAAAGAAAAGATGGTCACCACGCCAATACTAGTATTTCTAGACTGGGAGAAGACATTCCACATCCATGTAGATGAATCATCCATATCACTTGGAACTATCTTGGCATAGCCAGGAGTGGGGGATTTGGATCACCCCATAGAATTTGTTAGTAGGAAGTTGTCAGAATCATAACAAAACTATAACACCACAGAGAGAGAAGGCCTAGATATGGTCTACGCATTGCATAAGTCCAGACATTACTTATTGGGAAAACACTTTAAGATGTTCACAGATCACTCAGCCCTTAAATACCTAGTCAACAAGCTAGTGTTGGGGGGGAGAATCTATCAATGGTTACTACTATTTCAATAATTTGACTTTGAAGTAATAGTCAAGCTAGGAAAATTGAATGCAGGACCTGACCACCTATCAAGGGTCACAAACGGGGAAGAACCTACAAATTTAGAGGGAAACTTCCCAAACGCATAGTTATTTTCAGTCCAGATCATTGATGAACACTTTGCAGATATCATTCATTACTTGAGCACAGGTACTGCGTCACAGGAATACAACACCGCACAGAAGAAAAACCTAGTAGTCTGGGCTGCAAACTATCAACTGATTGCAGGACACTTATACAAAATGAGCGCAGATACCATATTGCGAAGATATGTGTTAGAACACAAAATACCAAGAGTTTAAACAAAATCCCATAAGGGAATAGCAGGAGGACATTACGCAGGAAAAGCTACCGTGCATAAGGTATTGCGTGCAGGACTATGGTGGCCGACCATTTACAAAGACTCAAAGGAGTACTACCAGAGATGTGACGTCTGTCAACGGGTTGGTAAACCCAATAGAAGGGATGAGATTCCATTAGGACCACAAGTAACATTGTAGGCATTCGATAAATGGGAAATAGACTTTGTGGGACCAATCAACACACAAGCAAAAAGAATAGGAGCAAGGTACATCATCACTGTGACAGAATACCTAGCAAGATGGGCAGAAGTAGCACTAGTGAAGAATTGCAACGCAGAAATAGCAGCACACTTTCTATTTGAACAAGTCATCACTAGATTTGGATGCCCAAGAGTTTTGATGAGAAAACAAGGCACGCACTTCATTAAAAGTACTATCAACACTATGACTGAAGAGTTTGAAGTCCATCATCAAAAGAGCACACCATACCACCCACAGGCAAATGGCACAGTAGAGGCATTTAACAAAATCCTTGAGAATGCACTGACAAAGATCTGTAATGTGAATAGGGACGATTTGGACCTCAAAATACCAATAGTATTGTGGGCCTACAGGACTACATGCAAAAATATGACAGGGAACATGCCATTTAAACTACTATATGGACAAGAAGAAGTGGTGACATTAGAATTTCTGGTACCCAGTTTACGCGTAGCAGCAATTACACACATGACGGAACAAGGTGCAGTACAGGAGAGACTAAATCAATTGATGACCATGGAGGAAGATTGGATCCTAGTGGGATTCCACCAACAAGTTCAGAAATAAAGGGACAAATCTTGGCATGACAGAAAAATTAAGAAGAAAATCTTCAAGGAAGGTGATTTAGTGTTGATGTATGACAGCAAATCCATTCAACACCCAGGAAAACTTAGAATGCACTGGTAGGACCGTATGAAGTAAAAACTATCACAGATGGGGGATATGTACAGTTGAAGGACTTAGCAAGTGCAGAACTCAAAGGTATGATAAACGAGAGTCAAATGAATTTGTACAAAGACAGTCGACCACCCACAACTTGAAAAGGCACCGCGCAGTAAAAAAAAAATCAGGATATTAAACAGTACCAACAGAGGCACAATGTGCTGAAAGAAGAAGGAGCATGCACACTTAGTAACACAAACTCAACGAGGATAAGGCCAATGGCCAGGTCAAAAGGGAAACAAGCGGGAAACGGAAAGATGACCAAAGCAATACGAAACAACAAATTTATGTGGAATTGAATGTCGAAAAGGACCAACAGGACACCACATTAATCACGCCAACTAGAGACAGAGAGGGAGAGTAATGGAAAGTACAAAGGAACTAGAATTTCATTGAATCCATAATAAAGGTAGTATCTTCGACAAGTTTCATACAATGCCCATACAAAGAACGGACGTGGGAGAAAATAGTTTATTGCGAGACTGGAGAAGAAACAGAGAGCAAGTAGAAAAATTCATTGCACAGGTAGAGGAAGCCAAGACACATATAGCACAGACCCGGGCAAAGTGCGCAGGATTAATCAGTGACGAAATTGCAATCCAGATAGTAGACACACTCAAGGAGAAGACCGCGTAGGCACAAACACAAGTAGTGGATCTCAAGGAGAAGTTCCAGGTGATCACCAGGGAGATCGACGAAGCACACAAAGGTTAGGTGGCTCGGGATGAGCCAAATGTCAGTGTTGGGGGCATGTTGGAAGTAGGCCAAAGCGGAAAGAAAGGCAATTTTGGGAAAGAAGGCATGCACGAGGAAAGAGATAGTTGGAAGGAAGAACCACACGTGTGCATGCATGGAATACCTAACGACATTAGGGTTAGGGTTTTTTCAATGTATTATAATGGTTGAAGAGCCAGAAACGTATAAATATAGTTACCTAGGTCTCATAGTAGGAGAGTGATGGCTGTAGTGAGTTGATAGAGATCTAGAGAGACAAATACAAAGAAGTGATGTTATGTAATATTTTTTTGTATGACCTACTTTTGTAAGTTGTTGAGTTGGAGAGGACTGAGGAGGGTAGATATTGAGGGTTAGATCACAGGCTAAGGAGCCTGGTGTGATCTAGCCCGCCTCATAATAGATCTTAACCCGACTGTGAAGAGTTGTAAAGTGCACGGTGTTGTAGAGACAGAATGACTATAATAAAAGAGCTAAGAGCCAGATCTTTGTGGATGTAGCCCAGGGGGGGTGAACCACGATAACATCTGTGTTATGTGATTGAATGCATGTGTGTATTTACTATATTTCAGTATATATTGATAAGCTAAATGAATGAGTTATTATATTTTCTGCATAAATCATGATAACAGTGTATTGTGTTAATAATTTACAATAGTAACTTCATCATACATATCCCAGAGATTCCCTACTCAATCCTAGGCTGCAAACACATGAGTATTGTAGCCACCCATTAAGACTATCTCAGGTGAGACGGTGCAATGCACCTTGTGCGTTGTGTTTCCTTCTGGTTTACCAGGAGGGCCGATAGTTTTAGAGGCTTTGTTGGAAACCCGAACAGATATGAACCATGGGTCACTCAATACGAACTCAGATGGGATATAAGTAAGTAGATAAAACCAACAGAAATACATAGTCATATTGATGTGGCCAGATGAACATTTATGATGAGAGATGATCACAGAGGGAGAATGAGCATTTCCATGTCCAAGTGTTGCCATCAATGATTGGTGTTGACATCAATGTTGGTATTGCCATCAATGCCAAAGGGGGATATTGTTGTACTATGTTCTCATTGATGTCAAAGGATTGATTTCAAAGGGTTGATGTCAAGTATTGTCATAGTGCTTTTTTTGTATCATTGATATATTGATTATTGGTTATATGGTCATTGATGTAATTGTTTTCAAAGGGTTTATGTCAAGTGGTGTCATAATGATATGTTGATATTAAAGGGAGTTGTATCATTGATGTCATGTCATGGTTGATAGGAAGAACCAAATGGATAAACTCCAAAGTGGTCCCTTTATGGTGAAATCCCTCACGGGAAGATACTCTTGGATAAAGTTCTCAAAGTGGTCCCCTTATGGTGAAATCCCCCACGGGAAGATTCTTTCTGAAGTCCAAATGGTTAGGTGGTTGGATATCCCAACAATGTGGTTAGGTAACCCAAGTTTTATTGAGGAATAATGTAATGAATATCAGTGAATTTACAAGAGAAACTATTCCATATTGATAGTATATGTCATGCCATTTCCGGTGGTATGTGGAGCATCACATAACTCCTCACGATTAGAGAGTTATGGCCATGTGAAATTGGAGAACCCTCATCAGTTATCTAGAATCCCCTAGAAGGTCAAAGAAGTCAAGAAGTTCAAATAAGGTCAAAGATGTCAAATTATTCTAGAAGCTCCTAAAATAAGTTGACCAGTCAAAGTGGTTAGTCATGGGTTAAGTGGTTCCAACAAGAAAAAAAATTAAAAATTAATTATTTGGAACTAGAAGTGGAGAGTTTACTATTTGTGGATAAAGTGGTTGTAAGTGGAAAAAGTGGTTAGAAGTGGGTTAGCCCCAAAATAAGGAAGTTGGGTAAGTTGGTTAGAAGATAACCCCTAGAGGAAGCTATGTGGAGAAGTATAAATAAGAGAGCAAGGGTCTCTTATGTGTGTGATTTTTTAGCATATTGAATATCCATTTGTGAAAGGTTATTTGGGAAGGTATTATTGATATAGAAAATTTGGGGCAAAATAATCGCGGCATCAGAACTATGGCAACAAAATCGCGGTAGCAAAATCGCGGTAGATTAATCACGGCAGCAGAACTACGGTAGAAAAACCACGGCATCAGAATTGCGGTAGAAGAACTGCGGCAAAAGAATCGCGGCAGTAAAACTGTGGTAGCAGAATTGTGGTAGTAAAATCACGACAGTAGATTTGGCAGCTACAGAAATTTTGCAGTTCGATAACCGCATCATATTTGCATATTGGAATTGTTCCAATTGTTGCATGGTATGGTATAGGTCTTGATGATTTCTACAAGATTAAAGGTATGGTTTTGGCACATGATCTTGTGTAAGAGTTTATAGTATTTGGTTTATGGAGAGTATGGTGTATTGCTAGAGGTATCCTGTTGGTTAACTTGGTGATATTGTGCATATGGTTGAGAGTTGACTTGATGATTGATCTTTGTGAGTAGATCATATTTGGATGATGAAATTGATGAGACGAGTTGAGGTGACAGGTTGTTGTGATAGGTTGTGTTGTGCATAGTTGATGCACTTGTCTTGGTATAGATTGTTGGTATAGTTTGACAAATTGCTTTATGTCTACAAGTTGGGTCTTGTACTTGAGGGTTGGATTCCTCACATCTCGGTTGGTGTTGAGATATGCAGGTTGGGTCTTGCAATTGAGAGTTGGTGCTCTCTTTGATTTGGTGCTATTTTTAGTTGGTGCTGATAAAACCTGAGATTGTAGTCTCCTGTAACATATAATACAAAAGGCTTAAACATATATATGGTTCTCTTTGTGTTTATTATTGAGATGGTTCAAAGTTATTTATTATTGATGTATGTTGTTGAGATATGTTTACATGCAAGCAAATAAGTGGGAATGGAACTAATGAGTAAATGGTCATTGCTAACTAAAGTTTTAAAAGAAGTGTAAAAAGAGCCTCACACTGATTCACCCCCCCCCTCTCAGTGTGGTCAGTGTGTCAAACAATTGGTATCAGAGCGATAGGTCTTGAGTTCAAAACTCACCCAGCACGCGTTGGGGGGGATATTGTTGGACATTGGGTTCAGTGCTTCCCGCAAGTTTTGCGACATGGGTTAACCCCCTCTCGTGGATCCTAACTCTGGCGATTGTGGCGGAGACTAATTCCTACAGATTTTGGTCTAACGTAAATCGTATTCCAACACTAGTGATTTAAAAATATATAATACATATCATTACTTTCTAAATATATGATATGCATTGGTCCTTTTAAAATATGTTATACCCACCAGTGCTTATTGATTGTGGGCACACTAATGTGCCTTATTGACATAAACTCATTGATTAAAATAATAAAAACCTTCGTTATCTGCCCAAATTTTTTAGGTATAATAAACATCCATTAGATCCTCTATTAAAACAAGTTCATTTTCAATAGTAAATATTTTAGCTGAGGTTTTTCATTTTCAATAGTAAATATTTTAGATGAGGTTTTTCTTACATTTTTTTTCTCAATCTTATAACATTTATCATTCAATGGAAATACTCCATGTTACCCCTTTACATTCTTTCTTACATTCCCATTAAAAAAAGTTTGGATATGTCTAAAGGTAGTGCATCTTGGAACTGTTTATATGAAAGAAAATTCCTCATATCTAAACACTTGTTATCCCACATTGCCTGAGAGGATTGGTATAGAGTAACATATGAACCCCAATCTACCATGATACTTATGTCAATGGGTGAAACCACAACGAACACAGTCACCAACTTGATGAGAACTATGACCTTAAAACACAAACTCTTTCCTTAAATACCCAAATTGTTTGGTCAAAAAAACCAAAATTAACCCCCAAATAGAAAAGTGGTACTCCCATAATCAACCCTTTCTTTGAGGTCAAAATTATAGACTTTTTCCACCAAGGCCTTTAATCATTGTAATATTGTGCTCATTTAGGTTTCTGTGGTGAGATAATTGTTCAGAAATTGCCGGAAAAACCACAGTGCTAATGATAGCTTGTCGTCGACGTTTCGGATCCACAACAGGATCCATCTTCACTTTTCACTATTTATCAAAGGCTCCTCTCTTGTTTTTCCTCAGGCTTTTTTTTTGTCTTGAAGATGGATCCTGTTGTGGATCTGAAACGTCGACGACAAGCTATCATTAGCACTGTGGTTTTTCCGGCAATTTCTGAACATTATAATATTGTAAACAAAAACCTTAAAACCAACCCCCAAATAAAAAAGTGGTTTTTTTTAGGCCATGGTTTCAAATCGTTGTAATTTTAATTTAAAAACCAAAAAAGGTGTTAATATTAACACCATGTTTCTATTTGGAGACCATTTTGATTTTGAGGTTTGAGTTTGCAACAATACTAGTCATCAAGGCCACAATTTAAGGCATGTACCATCATATTACATCTTTTAGATTGGAGGTACCTCTACATACATTCCCCACATGAAGATACCATCATATTACATCATTATTACAACATTACCTTGTCATGCCATAATCCTTACATAAACAGGAATGAATAGTGGATTCGAACACAAAAACAAGTGGCATATGGCATATATTTCAAAGCATATGCATATAAAATCACCATTAAAATATTGTAACAACATTGGTCTCTTTGGAATATATTTTTCCTTACACTACCTTCATACATAGTCAAAGGGAACTTCACCTACTCCATCATCCTACCCCACATAAGGATGCATATGCTAGGTAAATGACAAGGTTAGCAAGTAAAAAATGACCTAGACAGTAACAAATTTCATGATGAAGGGATAAGGGTGATAGATGTGGGAATCATCTATGGTTTTGATGGACAATATAAAATGGAGTTTTATTAGGGGCTCATCATTATATCCAATAACGAAGTAGAATTTGTTGCATTTTTCCAATGTTTAATCATGCTTAAAGAGCATGGGATTAGCATTCTTGTTGTGGTTGGTGACTCTTCAATTGTTATTTGATCCTTATCTTAGTGTTCTCCTCCCAAAAATATTTTCCTCACTTGTATTATCCAATGAATGTCTCTAGATCTAGCCAAGACTTTGTGAAACTTGAATTCTTCCAAGTCCTAAGAAATCAAAACAAAAATGTTGATCACCAAGCCAAGCTTGGCATGTGCATAATTCAAGAGTTAATGGTGATAAATGGGGGGACCTCATTCTATAGGCCTATCCAATGAAAATGATTAGCATTAATTCAAGGGGATATGATGATAATAAGTGTATACCCATGCAAGTGGGAATGAAATAGGAATTAAGGTTCCCCCAACAAAAATTGCATCATGGTTCTTCCTTGTTAACATCCATGATAATGAGGAGTATGATGGAGAGGCCATATCCTATATGTGGGTTCATTGCAATGACTCTTCTTGTTGGATTTGATTCCCCTATTTTAATTTCATATCCTAGTTTCTCTGATGATGTGGATGCAGGAAAGGTAGATCGAATTTGGGAGGATAGGGTTGGGGATTTTTTCATCTCCAACACTCCATGGTATCCTAACTATAATCAACTCAATTGATCCTCCCATGGTAAAAGATATGGCTCAATATCAATGTAAAAGTATTTTTTGTGTATTGTGTGAATTGGTAGATGTAGGGAGAGGAGTAAAGCACTACAAGAATGACATGGGAAAATTCCAATGTTATGTCATGAATTCCTCTATGAAATGGTCACAATGGCGAGATGAATCGAATCAAAAGGATCGATTCGAGAACATTATGTAGGATAATGCACAATGAAAACCACTACTCAATTATTTGATCATAGGGAGTTTGAAGGGGAGGTAACCGCCTTCACCCAAATTCATAGGCAGAATTTTCTCAAGCTAGAATCCAAATTGGGGTCTTTGTCTTCCAAAATCAACAAGATTGTGGCCCATCTGCAAATTTTCAAGGAGATCCTATTGTCTCTGTTGGGTATATGTTATTCACGATTAGCAGCATGTGTTGTTACGTTGTGTCAAATGTAGTGGGGGGTTCACGGGAGGGGGAGATAGGCCCCCCCACCCAGGGGTTCAAGGCAGAGCCCCCAAAAAACAAATTAGTATTTTTTTCATACATTTTGGGGAGTTTTGGCACACAGTTTTCCAACCCATAGTTTTCTAATTATGGTTAATTTTGTAATCTAATCCAAGTAAATGGATTAGGGATTTTGGATCCCGCAAGATCCTATATATTTTATTGTAATCGCAAAGTTAATAAAATGAGAGTTAAAAGAGCCACTCTAAACATTTTGTTTGTTTTCCCGATTAAGGGTTTCTAGGGTAAATTTATGAGTACTATGTTTGATTGTTATTTTTTTATTTATATTTTATAAAGAATATGTATGTGTGTTGCTATACTATAAAGGTTTAAAACCTACATCCTCACCCTCCCTTTTCCCCTATGTCTATTGGGAACTCTTCCTTTAGTGACTTCCCTTTGGTAAAGGAAGAGGTAATGGACATCCAACACTCGTCACATTCAGAATTGGTGGTTCTTGTAGTTGAAGCTCACATTGCAGACCGACTAGATCATTTGGAAATGTGCCTTGTGGATGTTACTATGGAGACCTAGTGGAACTAGTAGAAGAATCACTTCAACGGCCATTTCTTTAAGCCTTTTTTTCTCAATTTTGTCATGTTTTGTCATGTTATTTTACTATTGTGTGAGTTTGCAAGGTAATACACCTGCCATATTTTTAATATTAAAATCTCGATAGGAAAATCTTCATTTTTTTTTGGAAAGACACTCTAATTTTGCTAAAAGGTTGTAGCCAAGACTCTATATTTTTGTATTACAATGCTAACCAGTTCAACCACATTTTTTTTTCTTTTTTCTAATACAAATTATAACTATTAGCAAAATGCCCACAGGGGTGTAGACCGATTGGCAAGTGTCGTGTAAATGGAAGGAAATATGTAAAAAGAGGTCTCGAGGTCGATTCTCAAAAATATTCATTAATGTTGAAATGTTTGGCGATAGTTTTGTAAAAATATTCAAATTTCTAAGGATTTTATATAGTTTCTATAAAATTTTGGCAATTTTTAGGGTAAAATAATTTTATTCTATAGAATTTAGGCGAACTATTTTTAGAAAAAATGGAAATTGGTGAATCTTTTTTGGGAAAAACCATGGAAAGTTAGCCCATTTGCGAAATTTAGCCCCTAAAATCATTTATGTTATCACCTAAATTTTCTTAATCCAAATTTTCTTATACTTAACCATTTTTCTGATGTGTACGGGGTCTTTTACTGTCACCATACCTCCACACCTATGCACAATTACAACCCCCCCCCCTCCCCACACTCTACACTTCGCAACCCGCACAATATTTACCTGCATAGACAACACTTAGTCTATTTTCAACCCTCATTACGGAGAAATCACACCACCTTTGCATTCCCACACTTTCTCACTTCCGCATTCCTGCACTTTTCACAATCATTACCTCCACACGGGACCCTTCTACACTATCCATACTTAGTCTATTTTCAATCCTTTTGTAGGGAGAGCTCATCACCTCCCCTCCCCGCACTTTCACACCTTTTCACACCCAATAGTTCTGCACAATTGATTCTTCTAAACCCATGTGCTTTTCATGGTAATCAAGAGTCACTTATGGTGCATTAATTTTATTTGATTTACAAGGAAAGGGTGGCGATTTAGGACTAATGGGGAGTAAATGTCTCGTTTTTTAAAGAGATGCTTAGTGGTTTTTATTTATGATACTTGTATTTCAAAGGAAAATCATATGTGTGGAAAGGACAATTTAGTAAACACACGCCATGCACTTATCCCTTTAATGATTCGAGCTCCATAATTCATTACTATACTTTCACGTATACCAAAGTGCATTGAAGAAACACAAAGTGTGGAAAGTAGAAGGAATGAGGAGATTTGTTTTGGTGATACAGTTAATTCTCTCACAAGGAAAGATAACAATTTTCATTGGTCAAATTATTATCAGTGGTTTCTGAACAAAAGTCTAGAATAAAATCAAAAGAATAGACTCTGAACTATAGGGCTTGTTAACGCTAGTTGTGTACCTGAAGTTTTTTACTTCAAGAAGTTGGTATCCTGGTGAGCACAAATATTTTATTCCAAGACAAGAAGGATCCAAGTAGCCACAGAGGGAAGGAATCCGGTTTCCTTGACCCCAAAATTATTTAGGAGAATGCTCCACCTTCCTTTTGCAAACAAGAGTCTCAAGCTTCCTGAAGCAGATGCATTCATTGATTCTCATGGTGGTGGTTCAAATGTGTTGAAGTATGTTTTTATTATTTCTACCAAGATGCCTAGCAACCTTTCAGCAATTAATATATCCATGCTAAAAGAACCATATCGATACTTTTCATGGTTGTCCGCGTGATTGGTAGGAAGAGAGTTGAATTCCCATATACCTAGGTCATCTCTATATGCACTTTACTTATCTTTTCATAAATATGTTATCTTCAACTAGGCCAAAGTGATACCAAATGAAGTTCATTTTCAGTTGAGTAAATATTTCAATACTCAAAGGTTTTTCATAATTGCTTTCTTGGTCTTTGCAATTGTGTATTGCAATGTTTTTTAGGGCCTTCCCTTAAAAATAAATATTCATGTTGATAACGTACCAGTTCAGTTTTGGTACCCGATGCTATGAGACATAAATCACAATTTCATTTTTATCTTATTCAAGATAGATTCCTCAAAGAGTTTAGACATGTATTAACTGAAGCGTAACTGAAGAGAATAACTTAAGAAGTTGAGGAATTTATCAAAGGGAATGGAATTTGCATTCAAGAGAAAGACCATACCTACATCCAATTGTATGGTTGTCAAAAAAACCCACTTCTACTCCTAGTATTTGTCTGTAATAGATATTTTGTGGTGGAAATCTGCAAACAATATAAAACTTGGTGCATCATATTTGAAAGGAAACGAAAAAGGAAATTCATCACCTTGCTTATTCATGTTAGAGATACAATAGTAAATAATCTCACCCATTTGAAGGAAGTGTTGGGAACTCAAAGTGTTTAATCTCAAGGAAGTACAACATGTAAAGGGATTTGATCTTGAAGGTATTTTCTCTGAACACATAGCCTACATGAGGTACGACAACCTCTTTACCATAATTGATAAAGAAACTAGTGATAATGACCCCACCGGAAAGGAAAAGAATGTGTGAAATGAGGACTAGTTACGGAAATAAGTTCAAAAACTCAAAGAAGGACAAGACAAAGGGGGAAAAGTGACACCAATGTGCAATCTTCCTCGAATACCCAAACACGTAGGAGCTCCTCCTCTTTGCAAAGAAAACAAGAGAAAAACATAAAATTAGGAGAGAGTAATGAAGGACATGTTAGAGGTGATGATGGAGATGATCCACCCCATGTCGATCTTGAATGAACACATATGATGTCTCAGAAAAAGAGGAAAACAATCCCCAGCAAGAGTAATTCCCAGAATTCGGGAGACTAAAGGAACACCGCCAATATGGAGATTGATAATGTTGAGATACCTCACTAGGTAGTCTGGCGAATTGTTGAGAGTCAATAGATTACAGAGAACCTGGCCATAGAAGAACCTATGTTTTTTGAGGAGTATTCTTTAACACTACACAAATCGTAATACAACAAGGAAGAAAAGAAGCTACAAATAGAAAAGGCCAGTGTCAAAAACAACAAGGTAATTCAGAAGAATAGCTCATAATTTGATGTTTCGGGAGTTGGACCCTCTGGACTCTTGAAATTACATTTTTATATAGGTGATGCTCTTTCCCATGCAATTTTGGAGCAATAAACAGAAAATATTAAGTTGAAAAAGATAATAAATGAGCTTGAGGAAGCTCTCGGTCCAAAGCCATTGTTTGAAAAAACCACTAGCCATACTTCCATTAGACCAAATTCCACGAAGTACACCAGGAACCTCAATCCAAGTAAGAAAATATATCGAGCTAATGAAAAGAGTGAGACTCTATATTGCCGAGAATATCAACAAAAGTCTCGAGATTATTTTATAAGTGTGGGAGGTCGGTACAAGCCTACGAAGTTTATCTCCAAGGATTACAAGATTTACTCAGTAGTAGAAAAAGACAAATTTATGACTAAAAATTGCACATAAATGAATAAGTTTAGTCACGTGACTACTAGTATTATATTGTCATACATATACAACGTGACCAAATATATGACTAAAAAATTTTAGTCATTTATTGGATGTTTTGGTTTATCGTTTTGGTGGTAACTTTAGTCATTTTTTTAGTCATTAATTGTTGTTCATTGGTCATTTATTTGGTCATGGTAGTCCATTATTGTCGTCAAGAAATAGTCAATTTAGTCATTTTTATCATTTATTTCCATCAAATGGTAGTATATTTAGTCATTATAATCATCATTTTCCATCAACGGGTAGTATATTTAGTCATTGTAATCATCATTTTTCGTCAACTAGTAGTATATTTAGTCATTTTTATTCTCTAATTTCCATCCATTGGTAGTATATTTAGTCATTGTTGTAGTGATTGATTGTCATTAACTGGTCATTTATTTAGTTTGGTAGTCATTTATTGTCGTCAACAAGTAGTAAATTTAGTCATTTGTATTAGTTATTACTGTTAACTAGTAGTATATTTAGTCATTTTATTCATTGATTTATGTAAATTGGTAGTGTATTGATATAATGTTTATTAGTTGCATAATCATTATATTTACTACAATTTTAGTAGTAAATGTTCAATTATATAATGATATGAATAATTTATTATTTACCACAAATTAATTGTGTAATGCGGAAATAAACATAGTACTAAACTAAAACATTAAATAACTTAGTATTAAACTTAAATTAAAACATTAAATAACTTAGCATTAAACTTAAATTAAAACATTAAATAAAAGATAAAAGATTGATTCTAACATAATCATGATAAAAAATTAAAGTAATCTGACATAAAATCAAATTAAAACATATAATATTGCAATTTAAATGAACTGCAAGATAATCATATATATAATAAAAAATGTTAAAAGTAGTGCAGTGTTGTGACTGAGAGTTTCCAAGTTTGCAAAGACACCACAATATAATATCCATGAACAATGTACATTCAAACTACTTATACAGAAAATCAAATTAAAACATATAATATTGCAATTTAGATGAACTGCAAGATGATCACACACACACACACACACACACACACACACACACACACACACACACATATATATATATATATTAAAAAATGTCAAAGTCCACAAATACACCATAATAAAACATCCATCATAATAAAAGATCCATGAACATTAATATACATTCAAACTACTACATAA